>JAJIBD010030646.1:0-130211 GCA_021461705.1 Cryptotis parvus | reverse complement strand
CTTCAGCGCCACCCTCGAGAACATCATGCAACAATTAGAATGGGAAGGAATGGGAGTGAAGATAGATGGTCGGCAACTACACCACCTCCACTTCACTGATGATATCGTTCTAATTACACCAAACATTAGCCAAGTGGCACAAATGCCATTGGGCTACATTGGCACGTGATAGGGTCCAATGGAAGTGTTACTGGTGCCCACTGGAGCAAATCGATGAATAACGGGATTCAAGTGATCAAGTGATGTGGAGAGTATGAAGTGGAGCAAGTTGTCTCTTCGACAAATTGCACTGGGAACACTGGCCAATCACATGTAAACAGGAAAACTAAGTTTGCCACAGAAATGTAGGATGTAAACTTAGTGTTAGCTGTAGGTAAAGGTATAAACATAACCTTTCAGTAAACATATTGCAAACCATATGCCCAAAAGGAAAAGAGAAAGAGAGAAAGAAAAAATGCCTGCCATAGAGGCATCCTGGGGGAGGGGGCAGTGGAAAGGAAACTGGGGACATTTGTGGTAGAAAATGTACACTGTGAAGGGACAGGTTTTTGACCACTCTATGACTGAAACCAAACCGTGAACAACTTTCTAACTGTGTATCTCATAGTAATATAATAATAAAATTTTAAAAAGATAAAAATTTTATATAAATATATAGTAGACATATGTATATATGTATGTGTACCACTATCATCCCGGTTCATCATCTATTTGCTCAAGCAGGCACCAGTAATATCTCCATATGTCCTGTCTCATGCTAGTAGAGCCCAAAGGCATCTGCTTGCTCCAGAGACATAAAAAGCCTCAAACAATTATATTAGGTCATTGGAATGAACTAATATAATTGTTACTGGTATTTAGCATATCAAATACGACACGGGCAGCTTGCCAGGCTTGCTGTGTGGGTGGCAACTCTTGTAGTCACCTCTAAATATAGCATTTATTGATGAACTGCACGGCTGCTTGCGCCATGCGAGCTAAGCTGTGATAGGCTCCTCTGCTGGGTGGAGTTCACAAGAGGGAAGTCCTATTGTGTAAAATGGCAGCCCTCATGGAGTGTGGGGTCGTCTGGCTTGTTGTGAGGTTCTGCTGGGGTGGCAGGCCAGGGCTAGAACCTGCCATCCCTCCTGGGCGCCTCGTGAGTGGCTGGGCACAGGGAGAGCAAGTAGCAGCTCTGCTCCATGTCTATAAGTCTCTGGATCAGCATACCTGGGCCCTGATTGAAAAAACTGCTACAGGGCGGGTGTCGATGATCCAGGCTGTGATAGGCTGTCTGGTGGGTGGAGTTCTGGCGAGAGGGAAGTCCGGATGTGGAAAATGGCGGCCCTTATGGAGTGGGGGGGGTCTTCTGGCTTGTTGTTGTGATGCTCTGCTGGGGTGGCTGGCCAAGGCTAGAACCCGCCATCCCTCCTGGGTGCCTCGTGGAGCGACCTGGCACAGGGAGAGCAAGTAGCATCTCTGCCCCATGTCTGTAAGTCTCTAAATCAGCATACCTGGGCCGGATTGAAAAAAAGTGCTGCAGGGTAGGTGTCGATGATCCAGGCTGTGATAGGCTAGTCTGCTAGATGGAGTTCTGACGAGAAGGAAGTCCGTATGTGTAAAATGGATGCCCGCATGAAGGTGGGGGTGATCTGGCTTGTATTTTATTGTATGTGAGTTTAAAAACAGAATTAAAATGATCTGAGTTGAAAAAATATTTGGACATTTAAAAACAAAAAATCAAAGCAGTTCTTCTCTGAGGCAAAAGGAATCAGGCATCTATATTTCCTATATGCCTATTGAACCCCTATTGGATACAAGTGTTCAAGGAAAGGGATAGTTCCTTGGGAAACTATCTTGAGTGGTAATTCTTTGGAACGGACTAAGTGCAGTGATATTTTAATCATCCATGAGTCACAGGTCATTCATTCTATTATTTTTTTATTTTTTATTTTATTATTTTTCTGCATGCTATTATTTTCCATCCTGGCATTTATTACCACCTGAAATTACTTTGTATGGTTAAGTTTCCACATTTCATTTTCTGAGTTTTTGTGGTTTTGTTTTGACTATACAATACTATTGTTGATAGGGATTCATACATAATAATACCACCTTTCATAATCACATTCTTCTTCCAGTTGAATGCTTCCCTCTTCTGTAGAAGTTGCCTCCTCCCTTCCCTATTCCCATCAAGTGGTATGTGTATATATATATTCCATTAGGTCGTTCATCATGTTAACTTCTCGACCTAGGTACACATAACTGCTGCATTCAGAGATGTCTGTTCCATTGAGAGTGAATGGGGCCTCTGGAACTAGTTCATTTCTCATGAACATAGTTTTGTTGAGATTCAGCTGTAGACCTATCATTCCACATTCTCGGTCAAAGTAGGCCAGCATTTGTGCCACATGACTAATGTTTGGTGTTATTAAAAAGATGTCATCAGCGAAGCATAGGTGATGTAGTCGCCAACTATCTTATCTTCACTCCCATTCCTTCCCATTCTATTTGTCACGTGATGTTCTCGAGGGTGGTGCTGAAGAGTTTTGGTGAAATGGTATCACCCTGTCGAACCCCCTCTTTTGACATCAATGATCACTCCCTTGTAGAATGGTGAGATCCTGGTGGTGAATCTGTAATAGAGCTCACGAAGGATCTTGATGTGTTGGGGTTTGGACACCCTGTTTGGCTAGGGCTTCGATAACTGCTTCGGTCTCCACAGAATCAAAGGCTTTCAATAAATTAATGAACATGAGACAGAGGGGCATCTTGAACTCTTTACAAACCTCAATGAGCTTGGTTACCTTGTGAATATGGTCTATTGTGCTGAATCATTTTTCGGAAGTCAGCTTGCTCACATGGTTTTCCTTCATTAATGTTCTGCCAATCCTGTTCAGGATGACTAGAGTCAGCTTGTAGATGATACACAACAGGCAGATGGGGCGATAGTTGCTAATGTTGTGAATGTCTCCCTTCTTGAACTGTAGAACTGCCCTGCTGGTTTTACATTGAGAGGGCACCTTGCATTCAGACAGGTAGCGTGTGAATAGCCGAGCCAGTGTATTGTTGATTATCCACGGCAGATTCTTCAATATGATGAATGACCTAAGACCTGATCTACACAGGAGGAAAAGAGCAGCATGGAATGCCTTCAAAAGCATCAAGAAATAGGTAAAAGGACAAAGAACTTCCAGCTCCGGGCACATCTCTTTGACTCTACCATTCTCCCTGCATTAACATACACCTCAGAGACCTGTGCCATAGAAAAGCAGGATAAGAATGCTATTCGGGTCTCCCAAAGAGTAATCAAAAGAGCTATGCTTGGAGTATCACACCTCACTCATGAGAGAGAAGGAATCCATAGTTCTGATCTCTGTCACCGTTCCAGAGTCAGGGACGCTGTCTCATTTGCCAAGGCATCAAAAATCAGATGGGAAATTGTACGCAAACGTGGGGGAGTCAGAGTTTAGGAAAGACAGAAAATGGAACAGGGTGCTAATAATAGTCGAGGGTACTAATGCCAACCTAGAACTGAGCATTAAATAGAGGCAAAAGGATTCACATGACAACCTTTTAATGTATGTTCTGTAATCCATAGTCTGGAAGGGAAGGAGAAGAGAAAGAGAGAGAAAGGGAAAGAAATAAAGAACCTGCCATGGAGCAGGGCTGGGGAAGGGGAGGGAACCGGGATGTTGTTGGTGGGAGATGGGCACTGGTGGAGGGACGGGTGCTGAAACACTGTATGACCAAAACCCAAACATGAACTTTTTAATTGTATATCTTTTTATTTGTATATCTCACAGTGGTATAATAAAATACTTAAAAAAAATCAGATGGGCTGGAAATGTAATTGATTTGGAGATGACCCCTGGACTAAAGCTGTTACCAACTGGATCCCACGGGATGTCAAAAGATCATGTGGCCACCCACCTGCAAGATGGTCAGACTTCTTTGTCGAGACCCTGAATGATCGGTTTGGGGCTCTTTATTCCTGAAGCAAGCAGATGCTATTGGGCTACACTGGCACATGATAGAGTCAAATGAAAATGTTACTGGTACCTGCTCAAGGAAATCAATGAATAACTGGATGTCTAGTGATCTAGTGATATATTCCATTAAATATATCATATATATTTAATGGAAGTACCTGATTCAAGCTTGAGGTTTAAAAAATATATTTCAAAGAGATGTGATTCAAAATAATGACTAAACACATTAAACACATCATTAAGAGCCAGACCACCTCTTCCCATTGATATTAGTTTGATAGTCATTATTTTATATCTGTGTAGTTTAGATATGTAGTAGTTCTGACTAATGGGAATTTCCTTTTCCCGTATTCCCACCTTTTGTCTCTCCAGTTTATGGTTACAGATTTTGAAATTTGAATCCATAAATTAAGAATAAGCCCACAAAAATCAATACACCTCCCACCCTTAATTTCAGTACATGCGAACTTAAGCCACTACTGTCTATTCACCATTTTAGTGGCTTAGATGTGCTGCATTATTTCTAGGTCTTGAAAATAACCAAACTCTACTGTGGGGGAGAGGTTCTGAGCTGCACTCAGTAATGCCCAGAGCTTGCACTAGGCTCTGTGCTCAGGAATCACTACTGGAGGTGCTTGGTGGATCATATGTAGTGTTGGGTATTGAGCCCATGTTGGTTGTGTGCAAGGCAAGCATCTCACCCACTATACAGACTATTCTCCAGGATACAAACTGATATTTTCCTCCCAGGTTACCAAGAGATGTTGCTGAAGGGCATTAAATGGTGTTCCAGTAATAATATCAGTTGGCTGAGACTAACACAGAACCTATACATTTGTTTATATTTTGTTATTCTCTATCCCTCATTAAACCCTGAACATTATAAATATAATAACCATGTATAATAGCATACAAGGGTTCCCAGTATATAGTAGGTACTTAATTAATAGTTATTAAATAAACAAAAAATAAATATACTAATAATTAGTGCAAGAAAGCAGTCAGGGTGTTTGTGACAAAGTTCAACTGAGTATAACCTGGAAAAGAGGGCTCAAATTACAAGCCACCCAGCTCTCCTCCTAGAAAGCACAGAAAAAGAGATAGCAATGAATTTAGTGCGATCAGAGAGTATTGGTCTTTAGACATACATGCCCTGCCTATGTTAGCTGCAAGACAAGCAACCCTTAACTTGATAAGAAATACCATGGAACTCATATCAACAGGAGTTAAAACATGAATTCCACCTGGAAAAGCAGTCATAAAATTCCCTATAGAAAAGTATGTACCACCAACAAATCTTTTAAGATATTTTTAGAGCATTTTCAGTCAAAAGATGGCTTGTCTCTCGTGGTGCTGACAGGTGGTAAAATTAAATGTCAGCCACACAACTTCCTGTGTGGGTGAGTGGTTTTACAATACATAATGTATGTTTACATGATAATACATTAATGGTGATATCTGACATCAAGGCTAGACACCAGGTAATTAATCAAAACCCAGATTTATTTCACATACCTGTGAACAATGCACTGTGAGCAGCATGTTGTAGTTGGTACAAAGGGTTCTATTCAAATGGGTCAGACTGTATAGTTTAAGACAATATGATGCAGAAATATGAGCTCGTGTCAGAATTTCCCTTAAAAATTATATTTGGTATGTATTGCAAGCTACAATATGTAAGAGAAGGAAGAGAGAGACACAGAGAGAGAGAGAGACAGAGAAAATTGCCTGCCATAGATGCAGGCTGGGGGAGGGAGGAAATCAGGGGACATTGGTGGTGGGAACTGGGCATTGGTGGAGGGGATGGGTGCTGGAACACTGTATGACTGAAACCGAAATATGAACACTTCTGTAACTGTATTTCTCACAGTGGTAAAATAAAAAACAATAATGATGTAATAATACACCATTCAGAAAATTTAAAAAATCATGATAATCTATGAAAAATGGATAAAATACAAAGTAATATATATTTCATATTTATATTATTCACATTTAATATAAAAACTAAAAATTTCTTTTAAATTAATGTACACTTACAATAGCATGGGTTAGTGATAAGAAATGTTTTTCGATCATGCTTTAAAAACATTTGTTTTTAAAACACGACTAACAAAACTTTGGTGATATAAAATAGATTCGAACTATCTTAACTTTGAAAAATCTAGTTTGAAGCTCTTCTAACTTTTATCTCTTTTTAATGTCACCTTAAATGCTAAATAAATGTATCTTGAAATTTAAAACTAGCAGCCCCTCCCACAGGTGTGTGTGTGTGTGGTGATCCTTGTGTCTCTGCGGAACTAACCAGCCCCAGGGAACAGACAGAACCAGCCACCACATCGCAAAAACACAAAAACTGCGCCCGACGTTAGCATGTCCACATCATCTACTTACTATCTATCTTGCATGAGGTACCAGTGAGCTTTTGTCCCTACACTCCTTGCCACCCACCCAAACTCTGCAAACAGCCCAGACACCTACTAAGTGTAGTAAGAGGACATGAGAGAAGAAATGAGGAAAATGCAGACCAAAATACAAATGGAAATTAGAGATACTGAAAATGAGGTAAATGAAAAAAAAAACACTAGAAGGCTTCCATAACAAGTAACAACTACTGAAGAATTAGTGATCTTGAAGATGAGTTCCAAAGATTCTCTACACAACACCAAAAGATGGAAAAAAAGACTCACAATTAACAAACAGACAACAAGAGATAGTTGGGATGAAGCCAGAAGATAAAGATATGGATCATTGGGGGTCCCAGAAGGGCAACAAGAAAACCCTGATGAAGAAGAGAGAAGAAACTGTCAAATCCATCATTGCTGAGAAGTTCCTGGAACTAAAGAACACTTGCCTCCAGATCCTGGAGGCCCATAGGATACCAGCTAAAAGAAATCCCAACAAGAAACTTCAGCAAGGAAGAAATTCGAATGGCCAAAAAACATATGAAAAAATGCTCATCATCACTAATCATCAGAGAGAGATGCAAATCAAAACAACAATGAGATACCACTTTACACCACAGAGACTGGCACATATTCAAAAGAGCAAGAACAACAAGTGCTGGCGTGGATGTGGGGAAAGGGGACACTCATCCATTGTTGGTGGGAATGCCGGCTGGTACAGCCTTTCTGGAAAACAATATGGACTTTCCTCCAAAGACTAGAAATTGAACTCCCATTTGACCCAGACATACCACTCCTGGGAATCTACTCTGGGAAACCAAAAATACGCAGCGGAAACACCATCCCTACTTTTATGTTCATAGCAGCATTATTCACAATAGCCAGAATCTGGAAGCAACCAGAGTGCCCCAAAATCGATGACTGGATAAAGAAGCTTTGGTACATCTACACAATGGAATACTATGCAGCTGTTAGGAAAAATTGAAGTTATAAAATTTGCCTATAAATGGATGGACATGGAGAAGATTATGTTGAGCGAAATTAGCCAGAAGGAGAGAGACAGATACAGAATGACTGCATTTATTTGCATGGCATAAATATATATGTACATATTATGATACCAATATCCAAGGTCAAGTGAAACATATATCAGGAGGTCTTGTCAAAGGTGGAAATTATCACAAACGTGTGGGAGTCAGGAGGTTAGGTAAGACAGAAAATGGAACAGGGTGCTAATAATAGTCGAGGGTACTAATGCCAACCTAGAACTGAGCATTAGAGGCAAAAGGATACACATGACAACCTTTTAATGTATGTTCTGTAATCCATAGTCTGGAAGGGAAGGAAAAGAGAAAGAGAGAGAAAGGAAAGAAATAAAGAACCTGCCATGGAGCAGGGCTGGGGGAAGGGGGAGGGAACCGGGGATGTTGGTGGTGGGAGACAGGCACTGGTGGAGGGGACGGGTGCTGAAATACTGTATGACCAAAACCCAAACATGAACTTTTTAATTGTATATCTTTTTATTTGTATATGTCACGGTGGTATAATAAAATACTTAAAAAAAATACTCCGAGACACATCTTTATTAGAATGACAAAAACTATAGATAGAGATAGAATACTGAAAGCAGTAAGCAAAGAAGGAAATCACATACAAAGGAACATCCCTAAGATTTACAGCAGACTTTTCTGATGAAACACTCTGAGCCCAAAAACAATGGTAGAATATTGTGAAAAGGCTCAATGAACTGTAGGCCTCACCAAGAATTCTTTACTTGGCCAGACTCACATTCAGATATGAAGGAAAGATACACAACTTAATAGATAAACAACAACTCAGGAACTTCATGGACTCAAAACCAAATTTAAAAGGACTAAAGGGTCTACTGTAAAAACGACAAAACCCAAAAAGCACAACAAGTGTAAACAGAAAGATGGCAAAAATCTGATGACAATAATCTCTCTCAATGTCAACGGTCTTAAAGCACCAATTAAGAGGCACAAAGTGGCAAATGGTTCACCATTTGCAAGTCAATCAACATAATATATCATATCAATAAGAGAAAACTAAAAACCATATGATCATATCAATAGACGCAGAGAAAGCATTTGACAAGATCCACCACCCGTTCATGATTAAAACCCTCCAGAAAATGGGTATTGTAGGAACCTTCCTTCCTCAAGAGTTACAGCCATCTACCTAAAGCCCACAGCGAGCATCATTCTCGATGGGGGAAAAATTGAAAGCCTTCCCCTGAGATCAGGGACAAGACATGGTTGCCCTCTCTCACCTCTTTTATTCAATATATACTAGAATTACTTGCCATAGCAATCAGAGAAGAAAAGGACATCAAGGGCATCCAGATAGGCAAGGAAGAAGTCAAGCTATTATTATTTGCAGATGACAAGATATTATACCTAGAGAACACTAAACTCTCTACCAAAAATCTCCTGGAAACAATAGACACACATAGTAGGTGGCAGGATACAAAATCAACACCCAAAAGTTGGTGGCTTTCCTATATACAAATGGCAACAAGAAGAGAGGGATATTAAGGAAATGACTCCATTCACAATTGTGCCACACGAAATCAAATACCTAGGAATCAACTTAACCAAGTGTGTAAAGGAACTGTACAAAGAAAACTATAAGACACTGCTCCAAGAGATAAAAGAGGTCACAAGGAAATGGAAACACATTCCCTGCTCATGGATGGGGAGAATCAACATTGTCAAAATGATAATATTCCCTAGAGCTCTGTACAGATTCAATGCAGTCCCTAGAAGGATATCCACAACATTCTTTCAAAAATTGACCAAACACTCCTGAAATTTGTATGGAACAATAAACCCCCATGGATAGCAAAAGCACTCTTCGGGAAAAAGAAGATGGGAGGCATCACCTTTCCTATTTCAAACTGTACTACAAGGCAGTAGTAATTAAAACAGCATGGTATTGGAATAAAAACAGAATGTGAACCTATGGA
Source organism: Cryptotis parvus (assembly GCA_021461705.1). NCBI lineage: Eukaryota > Metazoa > Chordata > Mammalia > Eulipotyphla > Soricidae > Cryptotis > Cryptotis parvus. Next base: position 120,849 of record JAJIBD010030646.1, on the reverse strand, counting down.
ATAGAGTTGTTATCCTGACACCCAACCTCAAACACATGATCATTTAATCTTTGATAAAGGTGCAAAGAGTCCAAAATGGAGCAAGGAAAGCCTCTTCAACAAGTGGTGTTGGAAAAACTGGGCAGCGACATGTAAAAAAAAATAAATTTGGACCTCTGTCTAACACCATTGCACTCATATATGGCAATGGTATTGATAAAGTCATCACTCTTTTTTTGGGGGGGATCTGGTTTGTTATGGGCTACTCTGGTGTAGTATGCTACCTGCACGGCAGAGCCTGGCAAGCTACCCATGTTGTATTTGATATGCCAAATACCAGTAACAATTATAGACCTCATTCTGGGAAGGATTGAGGCTCTTTATGTTCCTGGAGCAAGCAGATGCCCTTGGGCCCTACTAGCATGAGATAGAACATATGGAGATGTTACTGGGGGCCTGCTCGAGCAAATCGATGATGAGCGGGAAGACAGTGATACAGTGACAGTGTCTAACACCATGCACAAAAATAAGATCAAAATGGATGAAAGATCTTAATATCAGACTTGAATTCATAAAGTATTGAAAAAGAAAATATAGGAAAAACCCTCCACAACATTGAAGTTAAAGGCATCTTCAAAGGTGAAACATCACTAACAAAGCAACTAGAAGAAAAGATAAACATATGGGACTACATGAAATTAATAAGCTTCTGCACCTCAAAAGGAAGAGTGACCAAGATACAAAGACCATCCACAGAATGGGAAAGAATATTCACCCAATACCCATCGGATAAGGGGTTAATATCTTAGATAAATCAGGCACTGGTAGAACTTTACAAAAAGAAAACAAACAACCCCATCAAAAAATGCGGTTGAAGTTTCCCTCTCAGAAACTTCAACAAAAAGAAATTCAAATGGTGAAAAAAAAATGAAAAAACATGCTCATCATCATTAATTATCAGGGAGATGCAAATCAAAACAACAATGAGATATCATTTTACACCACAGAGACTAGCACATATCCAAAAGTGCAAGAACAGCAACTATTCATGTGGATCTGGGGAAAAGGGGACACTCATCCATTGTTGGTGGGAATGCCGGCTGGTATAGCCTTTCTGGAAAACAATATGGACATTCCTCCAAAGACTAGAAATTTAACTCCCATTTGACCCAGTCATATCACTTCTGGGAATATACCCTGGGACGCCAAAAATATGCAGCGGAAACACCATCCCTACTTTTATGTTCATAGCAGCATTATTCCCAATAGTCAGAATCTGGAAACAACCAGAATTTCCAGAAGTTTCCATAAAGAAGCTTTGGTACATCGACACAATGGAATACTATGAAGTTGTTAGAAAAATGAAGTTATGAAATTTGCCTATAAATGGATGGATATGGAGAGGATCATGTTGAATGAAATTAGCCAGAAGGAGAGAGTCAGATAAAAGAATGACACATTTATTTGCATGACATAAATATATGTACATATTATGATACCAATATCCTAGGTCAAGTGAAACATGGATCAGGAGGTCTTGTCAAAGGTGGAAATTAACATAAACGTGTTGGAGTCAAAGGCTAGGTAAGACCGAAAATGGAACAGTGTGCTAACAATTTTCGAAAATGCTAATACCAACCTAAAACTGAGCATTAGATACAGCAAAAAAGATGCACATGACAACCTTAATGTATCTACTGTAATCCACAATGTGGAAGGGAAGGAAAAGAGAAAGATAGAAATAAAGGGAAAGAAATAATGAACCTGCCATGGAGGCAGGCTAGGGGAGGAGAGGGAATCGGGGATGTTGGTGGTGGGAAATGGACACTGGATGAGGGATGGGTGCTCGAACACTGTATGACTGAAATCCAAATATGAACATCTTATGAACATCTTTGTAACTGTATATCTCATGGTGGTATAATAAAATACTTAAAAAATAAAAAATAAAAAAGAGATAACAAAATCTCCTGGAGCAGGCTAGGGGAGAGGGAGGGAATCGGGGACATTGGTGGTGTGAAATGGGCACTAGTGGACGGATTGGTGCTAAAAGCGATATATGACGGAAACCTGGACATGAACATCTTTATAATTGTATATCTCATGGTGGTATAAAAATATTAAAAAAGAAGAGATAAAAAAAGAAATAAAAGAGCACATGGAAATAGATACACTTTCCCTGCTCCTAGATGAAGAGGATCAACATTGTCAACATGGTAATACTCCCTAGAGCTTTGTACAGATTCAATGCGTTCCCTATAAGGATACCTATGATATTCTTCAAAGAAATTGACCAAACACTCCTAAAATTTGTAATGAATAATAAACCCCCAAGGATAGCTAAAGCAATCCTCGGGAAAAAGAAGATGGGAGGCATCACCTTTCCCAACTTCAAACTGTAGTACAAAGCAGTAGTAATTACAACAGCGTGATATTGGAATAAATACCTGTGGACCTATGGACCTGAATCCATAAAGCACATTAAATAAAATATAGGCAAAACCCTCCACAACACTGAAGTTAAAGGCATCTTCAAAGGTGATATATCACTAACATAGCAATTAGAAGAAAAGATAAACATATGGGACTACATGAAACTAATAAGCTTCTGCACCTCAAAAGAAACAGTGACCAAGATACAAAGACAATCCACAGAATGGGAAAGTATATCCACCCAATACCCATCTCTTAAGGGGTTAATATCCAATATATATCAGGCACTGGTAGAACTTTACAAGAAGAAAACAGCCAACCCCATCCAAAAAATGGGGAGAAGAAATTAACAGAAACTTTTAAGTTTATTTATAAACTTTTAAGTTTTTTATAAACTTTTAATTTATTAAGAGCTGAAAAGAGTAAAGTGGGTAGTTCACTGGCCTTGCAGGCAGTAAACCCATGTTTGATCCCCAGCATCCCTTTAGAAGCACCTCCAAGAATAATACTGTGTGAGAGGTAGGAGTAATTCCTCAGCATTCCTGGATGTGGCCCCAAAAGTATATATATATATATATATATATATATATATATATATATATATATATCAGACATATATACACATATATACACACACATATAGATACATATATGTATAGATACATCACTTGATCACTTGAATCCCATTATTCATAAATTTGCTCCAGCGGGTGCCAGTAACATTTCCATTGAACCCTATCACGTGCCAATGTAGCCCAATGGCATCTGGTTGTTTCAGGAATATGAAGAGCCTCAAACAGTTCCTTCAGGGTCTTTAAAAGGGAAGTCTGACCATCTTGTAGGTGGGCAGCCACGTGATCTTTTGACATTCCGTGGGATCCAGTCGTTAATGGCTCTAGTACAGCGGTTGTCTACAAATCGCGTTACATGTCCAGCCCATCTGATTTTCGAGGCCTTGGCAAACGAGACATCATCCCAGATTCTGGAATAGCGACGGAGGTCAGAACTCCGAATTCCTTCTCTCACTTGAGTGAGGCGTGATATTCCAAGCACAGCTCTTTCGATTCCTCTCTGGGAGACCCGAATAGCATTCTCATCCTGCTTTCGTAGGGCCCAGGTCTCTGAGGCATATGTTAATGCAGGGAGAATGGTGGAGTCGAAGAGATGTTCCCAGAGCCGGAGGTTCTTTGTCCTTTTAGCTATTTCTTTGATGCCTTTGAAGGCATTCCATGCCGCTTTCTTCTTCCTGCACAGCTCAGGTTTTAGGACGTTCATCATGTTGACTTCTCGACCTAGGTACATATAACTGCTGCATTCTGAGATGTTTGTTCCATTGAGAGTGAATGGGGCCTCAGGAACTAGTTCCTTTTTCATGAATATGAATAGTTCATTTTCTATAAACCAGTAACAATATGTATATATATATACATATTTATGGGGAGAAAGTTCCTGCCACAGAGGCAGACAGGGGTGAGGGGATGGTGGGAGAGAAACTGGGGACATTGGTGGGAGGGAAACTGGGGAAATGTGGTGGTTGTAGGAACATTGTGTGACTGAAATGCAGTCATGAAATCTTTGTAACAGTGTATCTCACAGTGATTCATTTTTTAAACGAGGGAACTAGAGTTGCCGGTATCAGATGGGCGTGGAACCATGGACATGGGTAAACTTCTGAGCAACCAGGTCAACAGGGGCACCAAGAGACCCTGGGATGACGAAGAGGTGATGAAGATGCATCAGTGACACTCTGGTGCTCAAGAATGGGCCTGTAGTGCGAGGAGGAAGCAACAGTGGCAGAAGAAGCAGACCATAACAGAACAACAGCAACAGCAAATGCTCCTTCAGATCATTTGACCATCAAGGCGAGGAAGAGGAAGAGGAAGAAATTATTGGATGAAAGTGTAGTGAAGAAAATGATACTCATGTTTGAGAGTAGTCCTGCAATAAATGAAGAACTGCAAATCAAATTTCCAGACAGCCCCCAGGATTTTATGGAATCTGAGCTGGACCTCAACAACATTATTTGAAAACCCTTGGTGGCAACCTGCCCAACGTGGACCACCTCTGGTAGAGCTGAGTGCCGTGCAGTCTTCTCGGCTTGCTAGGAACAGTAACATAGATGTGACTGTTGTGATGGGTCTCAGCAATGAAAGAATATAGACACTGCTACTCAGTACCAATTGAGTCAATGAGAGTATAAAAAGTTAAACAAAAAAGAAAGTACCAGAAAATAAACAAAAATAAAAACAATTACCAAAACTTATGAATACACCAAAAGTAATACCAAGGTAAGTTTATAAAAATAAAAACTTACAAAATGTAAGGATCATAAATAAAAATCTAATTTTGCAAATAAGGGACCTAGAGAAGGAAATAAAAGTAAAGCCAGTAGGAGGACAATAAGAAAATGTAGAAGTAATTAATAAAATGAAGACCAAAAAGACAATTTAAAAGATCAATGAAGCTCATTTCTTTGAAAATATTCACAGCATAAACTTGAGCAAGACTCAGAAAGGAGAAAATAAAATGCCATAAATTTAAAATATGTTAGAAAATCACAAAGAAAGTGGTGAACAACTACATAGCAACCGGTTGGACAACCTAAAAGTTCTGTGCAAATTTTTAGAAACATTCAAGTCCAACTCAGCTGTTGAGTTGGACTTGAAAACTCATCATGAGTAAGAAAACTAAAATTTCTATTACAATTATCACAAAGATATAGAAGTTCCAGACCTGATTCCTGCACTAGTAAATTGAACACACATTCATAGAATACTGATATTTCATGAACTTTTCCATAAAATTGATAAGAGGGAACATTTCTAAACACATTCTGTTATGCCAACATTATGTCAATTTAAAACCAAACACGGACATCTCTCTCTTTCTCTCATCCCCCCTCTCTCTCTCTCTCTCTCACACACACACACAAACACACACCCCACACACCGGACGCACAAAACTATAGACTAGTATGTTTGATGACAAACTGAATTTAACAATACATTAAAATAATTATTCATTTAGAGACTTGCACATATCGAAAAGAATAAAAACAATCATTTTACCATGGATGTGGAAAAAATAGATTTTCATCTACTCTGGTGAGAATGTTGACTGGTTCAACCTTTTTGGAAAACAACATAACACTTGAATCTCCCGCTACAAACCTAAAGGGTCTTAACTGTAGATACAGTTTCCACCAAGTCACCTTGGTTTTTTTAACCCTATCTCCACTTCTAATTCCTCTGCTGAACATTCTTTACAAAGCAAGAGTGATAGTCAGAAAGCAATAGTGTCATAAACAGTAACCTGATAGTGAACAGCATACTGGATCACTGCTTAGATCATCTGAAATTTGAAATTCCACCTCAGCACCCACAAATCATTATGAAAATGAGAAAATAGAAATTCAGTAGCTTGTAAAAAATTAAGACATAAGTCCAGCTAAATTCTTAAATTTATCAAAGTTTTTGATAATGCATGACAAGTTACGTAAGTTAAAAGAAGTACTTCCTATATACACAGATATAGTGTATGCATGCATATAAACTGTTAAATATGGTGTTAGAATATGTTAGAATAGTATGCATAAAGACTTAATAGCTTTAATAGAACACTAAGAGAAAACAAATGATGATTATTGGCAGGAATATGGAAAAAAGAACTAGTCATATTCTGATGATTAGACTTCTATTCCAGTCACTGTGAAAAAATATATGTAGATTCCTCAAATAATTAAGAATAGAAATATTGTATTATCAGTTAATCATTTCTAGCCATTTCTCTGAAGCACAAAAACACTAACTCAGAAGGATATGTTTACCTCAATGTTGATTGTAGCATTATTTATGACAGTCAATATATGAGGCATCTTAAGTCTCACTGAATTATGAACAAACTTTAAAATGTGACACATTAACACTGCAATGGGATACTATTCAGTCATAAAGGACTGAAATCTTGCCTTTTGGGATTGTATTTTTCAGTGAAATAAATCTATATCTATAGTAAAAAAAAATTTCTAGTACTTTTCATACTAAGCCATACTAGATCTTGTCATTATTTTTATGTTAAGTATATTGGTGGGTTAACATGGATTCAGTGAATCAATTTGTACTGCTTTGAGTTTAATGAAACTGAATTTTTTTCTTGTGTTTATTGAAATTTATAAAATATATTTTGAGGGTTCAAATCTATTACCTTTTTCTATCGCATTGTTTTATATTTCCAACTGATTTGAAGGTTACTCTGGATATGTATCTTGATCATTTATATGTTGCAATTTTTTCATATTGCAGCAAATCATTTTCCATGTTTCTATTTTACCATGCATTTTCCCAACCTTATTTATATCATTTTAAAATACCAGAATATAGAATACAGAGAATTCATGTTACCAATTTGCCTAATCAAAATACAATTATCAATGCCAGGAGATTAACATTGGTACAATATACTGACCAAACTATAACCAACCTCTTTTTAGTGCTATTTTTTATCCTTTTTAATAAAATGAGGATTATTTGTTAAAAAATCTAATGGAGAAAGACAAATAACATGATTTAACTCTAATGTGGAATATAAAACAAAATACAAAAACAGCAACAAATATAAGCTTAGCAACTGAATACAGGGAATGAAGCTTAAGGAGAAAAGGGTAGTGAGTGAAAAAAAATTTGGAATAAAGAGTCAGTTTAATTGTGATGCATGGATACTAGGACTGTGGTAATGATTAAGTAGTACATACAGAGGTCCAAGTGTGATTCTGTGCTAGAAACTTACGGAGGGTTTTATATAGAAAAGTTTTATTTTAAAAACAGAAGGAAAATGTTTTGAGAACAGAAAGAGGCAATATGTGCATTTTCATACCAGGTTGTTTTAAAATTATATATTTATTTTCTCAACCCTAAGATATGTTGAGAAAATGTTCAGTAAGAAATTTAATCAGGGTCAGAAAGGTAATTAGGCAGGTAGGACACTTACCTTGCATTCATCTGATGCTGGTTTTATCCTAGCACCACATATGATCCCCTAAGCACCACCAAGATAGGTCTCTGAACACAGAGCCAGGAGAAAGCCCCAGGAACAACTGAAGGACAGGAAGAAAATGAGAGAAGTATGAGAGGAGGGAGGGAGGGGGAGCAAGGGAAGGAGGAGGGAGGGAGAGGAGGGAGAAAGAGAGGGAGGAAGGGAAGAAAGGAGAAAGGAAAGAAGGGAGAAGAGAAAGAAGGGAAAAAGGGAAGAAGGGAAGAAGAAAGGGGAAGAATGGAGGAAGAAAGAAGGAAAAAGGGAAGAAAGGAGGAAGGGAAGAAAGGAGGAAGGGAGGAAAAAGGAGGGAGGGAGGGAGGAGGAGGGAGGAAGGAAGGAAGGAAGGAAGGAAGGAAGGAAGGAAGGAAGGAAGGAAGGAAGGAAAGGAAGGAAGGAAGGAGGGAGGGAGGGAGGAGAGGGAGGGGGGGGGGGGGGGGGGGGGGGGGGGGGGGGGGGGGGGGGGGGGAGGGAAGGAAGGAAGGAAGGAAGGAAGGAAGGAAGGAAGGAAGGAAGGAAGGAAGGAAGGAAGGAAGGAAGGAAGGAAGGAAAAATTTGGGTATCAGGTATTGGAAAAGAGATTTCTCATTAAACAACTCAAATTACTGAGCAATTTTGCCACCTCTTGATCAGAGGCTATGACATGAGTAGTTAATTTGTATCATACACACACACACACACACTTCTGTGGGTTTTTCTCTAGTTTGTAGGAAGTGTTACACATAAGCATTCACTTCAATGTCTGTGATTCACTAAATTACCATCCTAGTGTCCAATATTTTGCATCTTGGTAGCATTTCTAAAACTATAATATTCCTAAATGTTTTTCTTTATATATTGACTTTTGGAGTTTAGTTATCCAATGAACGATTTCAGTCTGTGAAAATCACAAGGTATGAGAAAGAAAGTGTTGAAGTAATGTGAAAATGTCACAGTTAAAGCAACGAAACATCTATTCAGAGTTTTATATCATAGGTATTATAGCATAATAGGAGTAAGGTGTTAGCGCTAAGACCTACTTGTGATCAAATGCTGTTCAACTTTGGATAAATTATTTGCCATTTATAAATCAGTTTCCTCACCAAAAAAGTTTATTAAAACTATGTACAGGAGCAGAAATAATGCCACATAATTATTTTCATAATAAAAATAGATATTATTGTTGCTACTCTCCACCATGTTACATTGGCACTATGGAAATGTGGTCATAATAAAAATAGATATTACTGTTGCTACTCTCTCCACCATATTACATTGGCACTATGGAAATGTGGTCCTCTTATCTGCAGACACTGCAGTTCAACCTTCTGATTTCAGGATAAACGTCAGTGTTGCCAAACAACTAAATTTCCAACTACTCAATTGACCTTGATAGCATTTCCCCTTATGGTCCTAGGCTGTGCTTACAGTGAAGAATGGAAAGGAAGTCACTATTGAAAGCATGGGAAACTGTTACTGTGACATGTAGAAAATAGTAAACTTCAAGTACAGATATATAGGGGATGGCTAATATGGTCAGGGATAGTTTTCTGGTAAAGGGCCAATCAGCAGAATTACCTATCAAAAGATTAGCACAAGCTCTATGGTGCCTTCTACAGTTCCCATAATTCACTCTTGCAGTCTTATCACATGTCTCTCTTCCATTGCCTAAGTAATGCATTGCAGGCAACCAAAAACTCATTGTTCCTTCAGGATTCATGTTAATGAATTCTTAAATATTAAATGAATATCACATATATAACTTCTCTTCTCATTGTTCATCAATTTGTTCAAGCAGGCACCAGTAACATCTCCATATGTCCCTGCCATGTGCTAGTGTAACCCAAGGGCACCTGCTCTCTCCAGGAACATGAAGAGCCTCAAACCATTCATTCAGGTCATGGGAATGAGGCCTATAATTGTTACTGTTTTTGGCATATCAAATATCTAATACAACACAGTTGCCAGGCTCTGCCATGTTAGGTAGGATACTCTTGGTAGTAGGTAGGCTCTCAGTACATTTACTGATGAACTGCAATAGGGAGAGATTGGCTTTTCTCTTGGTAGGACCTCTGATGAGCTGTTGAGTCTGTATGTTGAAAATGGCTGCCCTTATGGTGCTGGGTTCCTCTGGCTTCTTGCGAGGCTCTATTGGGATGGTGGCCAGGGCTTGAACTTGCCTTCCTTCCTGGGCGCCTCATGATCAGCTGAGCACAGGACGAGCTGTTAGCCACTCTGCCCTGTATATCTGTTTCTCTGTTTCAAGCATGCCAGGCTTGAAATAGGCTTCTCTATAGGGTGAGACTCTGACAGGCAGGGCTTAAGATAGGCTTTTCTCTTGGGTGGAGCTCTGATGAGCTGTGGAGTTCAGATGTTGAAAATGGCTGCCCTCATGGTGCAGGGGTTTCTCTGGTTTCTTGTGAGGCTTAAGACCGACTTTTCTCTTGGGTGAAGCGCTGATGAGCTGTGGAGTTCAGATGTTGAAAATTGCTGCCCTCATGATGCAGGGGTTCCTCTGGCTTCTTGTGAGACTCTCTTGGGATGGCGGGAAATGAGAAACTCATTTTCCCCACTCTCAATTCAACTTGAGATATCCTCCAGATACTCATTCCGGAAAGGAACTTGTTTTTCATTCTATATATTCATCTAATCCCCCACCTTTAAATGAATATATACACATACATACATATATGTATATATATATACATATATATATAATAAAAATCAAGTCCCTTTCTGGAATGAGTATCTGGAGCATATCTCAAGTCAAAAGTGGGGGAAATGAGTTTCTCCAGGGTTCACTATAGAATTTGTGTAAACTGTTTTACATAACTTGAGTCACTTAGAGAGGTTATATGTATGGATAAGAGAAGGATCTATATTTTAACTAGCTTTGTTAAGTGAAAAGAAACGAAAGTGCTTTGACAATTATTTGAACTTAAGATGCACTTGTCATGCCAGCATTCTGGGTCAGAGGAGGAAAAAATTGCTTCAAGGAGAATGTCCTTCCAACACCATGAAGTCCTTGACTTAGTGGTTTTTGCCAGGAGTAATAACAACAGTGATGAAGGCAGTTTCAGCTTATACAGATTCTACAGTGAGCCCCATAGAAACTCATTTCCCCCACTCATTTAGACTTGAAATATACTCCAGATGCTCGTTCCAGAAAGGGACTTGATTTCCTTCTTCTCTTCTTCCCTTCTATTTTTTTGCTTACTGCAACCACTCAATTGGAGGGCAGGGCTTCAGAACAGCTACAGCCTTTTTTTGCTCTAAAGCACTACTCTTCGTTGAAGGAAAAAGCTCATGACATATTCACATTCCTTATGTAGGATCCTTGCTCTCTGATTCTTGTGTACCCAAAACCTGCATTCCATGAAGGGATTTCATGTCACTCAATCTGTAAAATAAAATATCATTTCAGCTTTTGGTGCAAGGGAATGAACCATGCCTGGGGTGCAGTATAAATTCCAGAACTGGTTCTTCTTCTTCTTTTTTTTTTTTTGGGTCACACCCGGCAATGCTCAGGGGTTTCTCCTGGCTCTGCACTCAGGAATTACACCTGGCAGTGCTCGGGGGACCATATGGGATGCCGGGGATCAAATTCGGGCCAGCACAGGCAGGCAGCGTGCAAGGAAAATGGTCTACCCGCTGGGCTATGGCTCTGGCACCAGAACTGGTTCTTCTGATAGAAGTTGCCTTCTCTTCATAGCCTTAGCATAATCACATTGATCACATATTATAAAATGATAAAGTAGAACATGGTTAAATACATCACTGATTTGCCAATAATAGGTATTGGTGTATAAGTCTAACTGGTGATGCAGCTGTCTGAGGTATTGATTTTACTGTCTAATGGTTGAGAGAGATGTTATCTTGATTAATTAGAAGTCAAAAACAAATGCATCTTCTATGAGATCTCTGGTGGCATTCAGCTGGGAAAAAACGGTCTACGTGAGCTTCAAAATTGTTGGAAATCTAAAAGGACAGGGTGAAGAGGAAACAGACGTCCCCTTCCACCACCTGTCCCGAATGAAGACAATGTTTAAGTATGAAGCAAACTGATCAGAGTGTATTGACACGAATGAGTGGGGGGGAGGGGTGCTGACCATCTTTCAGTCTTAAATTCATATTGAAAGAGGAAAGCACCACTGACTACCAGAGCTTCCCCTGGAGTTACGACAGCCTTTCTGATCTTGCTGAATAGAAGTGTTCCACTTACCTGTCATCTATCTCAGAGACTTACAAGCAGTCATTGTGGGATTTCCTCTGCAAAGCATATTGAAATACCCAGACTATAATTTCCAAATTCCAATGATACTATTCTTAAAGATGAAAGGCGATAGCATGCAGTCTCAAATGCGGCTGGGGAAGTTGGAACTCCGCTTCCCCAGGCTCAGCTGACCATGGGGCTCCCAGGAGGACAGATGGGTTTTGGGAGTGGGCCCATCACCTTGGGGGGGTCCTGGAAGCAGCTGGATGAGACTAGCCCACCACACTAGCCGCCACCTTCGCTGTCTGGACGCTGGGATGCTACCACAAGACCAGATTAACAGAGTAAAACCAGTTCGAGCCCATGTAGGCAGCTCCCAGAAGCGGGAATCACTGGGAATTCATCAGATGGAGTCAGGGGTCGGCCCTTCTCCCTCCATTTTGTAAAGCCTGGTGGCCCCCGCCCAGGAGCTGCCCTGGGGCAACCAGCCATAGCATGCAGTTTCAAACGCGGCTGGGGAAGTTGGAACTCGGCTCTCCCCAAGCTTAGCTGACCATGGGGCTCCCAGGAGGACAGATGGGTTTTGGGAGTGGGCCCATGACCTCTGGGGGGTCCCAGAAGCAGCCGGATGAGACTCGCCCACCACACTAGCCGCCACCTTCACTGTCTGGACGCTGACCATGAGGCGGTCCATCAAACTAGTGGAAAAAGTTATGTCCTTTAATGTACTGCATTCTATGATGTGTAGGAAAGTTATACGGGAGGGAGAGATAGAGAGGAGAGAAAAGACATACAGAACCCGCCAAGTAGTTGAGGTGTGGGAGGGGGAGGGAGGTGGGGACATTGGTGATGGGAGATGGGTTTGGGTGGAGGGATGGGTGTTGGAACACTGTAGAACCAAAACTCTACATGAGCATCTTGCAATTGTATGTCTAAAAGTGGTGTAATAAAATTTGGGAAAAGAAAAAAATATTAATTAACAAAAGATGAAAGGCATATGCATGTTATCTGCATATTGTTAAATTTTGGCCAAAGAATACTTTTACAGAAAATTTAAAGGAGTTTAAGGAAAAGAAATATTACTTGGACTTTTTAGTAAGCATTTAAAAAAAAATATTCACTGACCTTAAAATAATTACCCATAGAACATCATACAGAACGATATAAAATTATGATGAGGTCTACATTGTGATCACAGTTTTGTATTTTCTTTTTTGTTTGTGAGGCAATTTCTATAAAAACAATCTACATTTGGCCTTTGTATTCTAAAGGCTTTTCTTCAAGAACTTGAAATTTCTACATTCCTGTTTGAGTCTAATTTATGATATGAGCCTATGATTAACTTAGTAACTACAAGATACTATTAATATTTTCATCAAAGTTGTTAAGTGATTTCTATCTTCATTAGAAATATCTTTACGTCATTCTATACTATATTGTAAAATATTTGAAAGTATGCTAAAGACATTACTTCTTTTTATTTCTTTTATTTTTACAATTACAAAGATATACAATTAAAAAGTTCATATTTTGGTTTTGGTCATACAGTGTTCCAGTACCCATCTCCCCACCAGTGCCCATCTCCCACCACCAACGTCCCTGGTTCCCCCCCCCCCTCCCCAGCCCTCCTCCATGGCAGGTTCTTTATTTCTTTCCATTTCTCTCTCTTTCTCTTTTCCTTCCCCTCCAGACTATGGATTACAGAACATACATTAAAGGGTTGTCATGTGTATCTTTTGCCTCTATTTAATGCTCAGTTCTAGGTTGGCATTAGTACCCTCGACAATTGTTAGCACACTGTTCCATTTTCTGTCTTACCTATCCTCTGACTCCCACACGTTTGTGGTAATTTCCACCTTTGACAAGACCTTCTGATATATGTTTCACTTGACCTTGGATATTGGTATCATAATATGTACATATATATTTATGTTACGCAAATAAATGCAGTCATTCTGTATCTGTCTCTCTTCTTCTGGCTAATTTCGCTCAACATAATCTTCTCCATGTCCATCCATTTATAGGCAAATTTTATAACTTCATTTTTCCTAACAGCTGCATAGTATTCCATTGTGTAGATGTACCAAAGCTTTTTATCCAGTCATCGATTTTTGGGCACTCTGGCTGCTTCCAGATTCTGGCTTTTGTGAATAATGCTGCTATGAACATAAAAGTAGGGATGGTGTTTCCGCTGTGTATTTTTGGTTTCCCAGAGTAGATTCCCAGGAGTGGTATGGCTGGATCAAATGGGAGTTCAATTTCTAGTCTTTGGAGGAATGTCCATATTTTTTTCCAGAAAGGCTGTACCAGCCGGCATTCCCACCAACAATGGATGAGTGTCCCCTTTTCCCCACATCCACACCAGCACTAGTTGTTCTTGCTCTTTTGAATATGTGCCAGTCTCTGTGGTGTAAAGTGGTATCTCATTGTTGTTTTGATTTGCATCTCTCTGATGATTAGTGATGATGAGCATTTTTTCATATGTTTTTGGCCATTCGAATTTCTTCCTTGCTGAAGTTTCTGTTCATTTCTTCTCCCCATTTTTTGATGGGGTTGTTTGTTTTCTTCTTGTAAAGTTATACCAGTGCCTGATATATCCTGGATATTAACCCCTTATCAGATGGGTATTGGGTGAATATTCTTTCCCATTCTGTGGACTGCTTTTGTATATTAAAGACATTACTTCTTAAATTAACTTCTTTGAAGGAAACGGAATATATTTTTCCAGATAGGAGAAAAATTTTACCAAGCAGACTTCAAATAAGAGAACAGCCCATCAGAATCAGACCTTTGAGAGATAATAATTGTCCTTTCTATAGTTTAACCAAGTCTATTTTTCTTGCCAAAATTCAGGATACTTGATCACTTGATCACTTGATCACTTGAATCCCAGTTATTCATCGATTTGCTCGAGCGGGCACCAGGAACATTTCCATTGGACCCTATCACATGCCAATGTAGCCCAATGGCATCTGGTTGATTCAGGAATATGAAGAGCCTCAAACAGTTCCTTCAGGGTCTTTACAAGCAAGTCTGACCATCTTGTAGGTGGGCTGCCACTTGATATTTTGACATCCCGTGGGATCCTGTTGTAAGGGCTCTAGTCCAGCGGTTGTCTCCAAATTGCATTACATGTCCAGCCCATCTGATTTTCGATGCCTTGGCAAACAAGACAGCGTCCCTGATTCTGGAATAGTGACGGAGGTCAGAACTCCGGATTCCTTCTCTTACTTTAGTGAGGCATGATATTTCAAGCATAGCTCTTTCGATTCCTCTCTGGGAGACACGAATAGCATTCTCATCCTGCTTTCTTAGGGCCCAGGTCTGTGAGGCTTATGTTAATGCAGGGAGAACGGTGGAGTCAAAGAGATGTGCCCGGAGCCGGAGGTTCTTTGTCCTTTTAGCTATTTCTTTGATGCCTTTGAAGGCATTCCATGCCGCTCTCTTTCTCCTGCGCAGCTCAGGTTTTAGGTAGTTCATCATGTTGATTTCTAGACCTAGGTAAACATAACTGCTGCATTCAGAGATGTTTGCTCCATTGAGAGTGAATGGGGCCTCTGGAACTAGTTCATTTTTCATAAACATTGTTTTCTTTAGATTCACCCATTCAGTTGGTGGTCGTTCTGGGAGTTCTCTTCTTAAACTTTGCAGCCTTTTCTTCCCATTGCAGGAAGTAGAATTTTGCACGAAGGGAGACAGTGGTCTGATCCTGTTTGGAATTTGGGGACGACAGCTACATCGGTCAGACAAAACTGTCGATTGAAGATGATGTGGTCAATTTCATTGTGGAACTGTTTGCCAGGAGATTCCCATGTCCAATGTTTTGCTTCAGCCTTCTGGAACTGTGAGTTCCCATGAATGGTCTTGGTGGACATGATGAACTCAGTCTCTCACCCTGTTCGTTTCATTCTAGGCCATGGGTCCCGATGTGGAGTTCTTCAGCCGATCTTCTGGGTCCTATCTTGGCATTAAAATCACCGACTATGATCTTGTATAAGGTGTGATCTTTTTTATAGAACTCCTCCAGTTCCATGTAGAATTTCTCAATTTCATCTCCTTTGTATGTGGATGTTGGTGCGTTGACAATGAAGAAAGAAATTGCTGGCAGTAGGCCACATCTCTTCAAGTGTAATCGTCCTATTCGGTTTGTTAGGCAATCAAATGAATCAATGTTTAAGGCCATGTTCGTGTTGACAAGGACACCAACGCCACCAATGCCTATTTTGTCGCATGTTCCAAGGAACAATTTTCTGGTGTGAAATACAGCATGATGTGACTGACACCTCCTAGTCTCACTCAGACCAATGATGTCGTACTTGATCTTTTGCGCTTGCACCATCAGATCCTCAATATATGCTTCTGATTCCAGTGCACGTGCATTGAAAGTACAGACAGTCATTTTAGTCCTTCTTCATTTTGGCAGCCTAGGATGGCCGTGAAATTTTATCAGGCACTGCTCGTTCGCCTTTCTTACTGCTGCTGTTTTAAGGCCTTTTCTGGGTCAGGAAAATAAACATTTTTGTTACTGGTTTTGGCATATCGAACATGCATCCGACAGCTTGCCAGGCTCTGCTATGCGGGCGCTATAATTTCATTACTTTTTGGGGCTCTCTCAGAGGGGTGGGTAGAATAATCACAGCAATTTGGAGATAAATCACGCGGCCACTGTCAGGCCACGTGCAACAGGGGAAAACTAGTTCCTGTTCTGCAGGGTGTATCTATGTCTGTGGCTCAAGCATTCCTGGGCTTGAAATACTCTCCTCGATGGGTGGGTCTCTGCAGGGTGGGTCCTTGTAGGAGACGGGGATACTACTATTACCATAAATGCTGCTCCAATCTCTTTGTCATTCCCTAATGTCACACATTAGCCAGAACAAATAAAATCAGGTATTTTCTTAGAAATATTTTCATTGTTCATCTGAAAGCACCTGTCTTTCGGATTTTATGCCCTGAGTCAGTGACACCATGGAAGGCTCTTCTATATGCATGTGGTGTGGCTCACTGGCATAGTTATAGTCCTTATAGAAGTCTTGATTTCCTTCACTTGGCAATTTTGGGGGGAAAGAACAGAATGAATCCTTGGCTGCCTGGGGAAAGAGTGAAGTCTTATATAATAACTTTTCTCCTGACCTACCTATTCTAGTATGCACAAGAGGGATCACTCAGTAGCTCTGCATACTCGGTGAAAAGAATGGCCTAAGAAAGTCGCCCTCAGCACCACACAATTTATAGGCAGAAAGTGGTTTAAATTAAGAGCCAGTTTTTAAAACTCCATGCTAAACTTATGTCGGTTTCCCAAAGTTTACCAGGAGGAGTAAAATGTCCACCATTTAGCTATTCAATCATTCCCTGTCTCCTAGGTGGAAAGGGACTTCGTAAAAGGAAACTTTTTTTTTGACCCCTGAAGTGATTCACTAAAAAATAAGTAGCACAAATTGTTCCTACACAGACAGATACATGGATCAGATGTGCTCTTCAGCAGGTCTAACTGACATTCCATCTTTTCTTCAGATCTTTAAAATCTTGACCCGTTCAATTAATGGGTAATGACTATTGCAACCATAAGAACTCATATTTTCACATCCGTTCTTAGAGATCTTTGAGAGAGGCCATGCTTAATGAAAGTGTGTTGTAGAACACTGTTTCCCAAAGCCTTTCATCTTGCCTGGAGTTACCTCCAGTAGGCCACATTTTAGATAAGGGAGGGGAAAACAGCTTGATATGTGGCAGTATATCTTACCATGTATTCTGTGTTAGCTGGTATAAATATTTTCTCTCATGCTACCACAATCATCATGGGACTAGATCGATCTTATCAGTATATTTACCTGGCCACATTGGATCTCTTAAGTAATTAGACAAGAGAGAAATGCTGTTAATCTCCAAACAAGCATGTGTGACTCTCTAATAAGTCTAATGGCTAATATATAAAACAACTATGAAGTAAAGATGAGAATCTTGTGTAGGTTTGGAGAAATATATACCTGGCTGTAGAATATCCATTGGTACAAGTGCATGCCTTTGTATTCTGAAATACAGTTAATCTCAGATGCCCCTTCCCCATCTACCAAGGACCTGCAGCCTTGGCTGGGCAATGTTAACATTTTAATGGGGCTAGGTGAGAATCTGGGAAAAGTTTCCTGAGGGGGATTGACCCTAACTGCTTACCATTAATGTGGGTGGTCTGAACTGAAAAGTTATAAAAATTGTAGCCTTTTTTCTATTTGGCCTTTTACCTTTTTACTTTCTCCCTCTGCTCTCCACCTCTCTGTTCTCTTCCCTATTGGGCCTTAGCATGTAGTGGCGGCCATCTTAACTTAGGATTCTAAACTTACACATTGCCAGGGCCCAGCCAGGAACTTGAAGTCTGAGGTTTTCCTACTGTTGGATTGTATGCCAGAAAAAGTGTGAGTAAAGGCTTTGAAACTTTGCTGAATTCTCACGTCGTTCTCCATCGGCCAGTCACTGATCCCATGGGGCAGAAGGGGACTCACTGACCCTGCTCCCGGGTTTTGTCAGGGTACCCAGCATACCCTCAAAAAGTGTTTCTTATTTATTCATCTTTGGGGTGTAGTCAATCAGATCACCATAATTTTTCCAGGGGAATATTCCACCGAAACCATTTTGCTCATAGAAAAGGAAATAAAGGTCTTATAATGGAATTTTGCCAGGGATGTTAAGGATGAAGGATGACCCAAGATAGGTGTTACTTCCTATGTCCATTGAAACTCCATTTATTCTTCAAGACCCTATTCAAATCCAATCTTGTCTAAGAGACATTCTTTGAGCCCTCTTCTTCCCTTTCTCCTGGGTGCTACTTTCTCCTGTATTCTCTCTGGCTGTTCTATTTTTATCCTTTAAAATTAATTATCAAGGACTATTTGTCATAGAAGCCCTCTGATTAGCCTTTCTAATTTCCATCTTCTTCCAAATCATCTATGAGGGCATCAAACTATCTTCTTTCAAATACTCATTTTTTTTTTGCAGTGTCTTAATTTGTACCTACTCCAGAGATGGAACATATGACCACTTAGTTTACCAATTCAATCTGATGCCTTAACCTTGCCTACTCTATTACCTTCTCAATGAATGAACACAAGTGCCTCCTATACAAAATTATATTTATAAATGGACTGATAGCACTTGCTTTCAATACAACTTGATTTTATTATTATAATAGCATATGAATTTTGTTTTATTTTGATCTATGTGTTACTTTACTGATATTATTTGTTAATTAGTAACTATATATTGATGTTCTTATTTTTCAAGAACTATGGTAAATGTGCTACACATGTTAAAACAAATTATTTTCAAACTATTTTAAGTGAGGAAACAGATTGAGATAAATGAAAAGCATGATATTAGGCAAGCTATTTTTTGTTTGATTTTTTTGGCTTTTGTTTATATAAAAATATTTATTGAAAATGAATGGGCATAGAGTGTCAGGGACCCACAGGGGTGCCCAACAATGTTGGGGTACAAGTTCCTTTTTCTCTCAAGAACCAGCATCAGATGTATAAACCAAGAGTACAGCTTAGTTCCAAAACCCTTTGCTAATTCCCAATAATAAAACAAGTTCTGCTACTACAATCCAAGATAATGGGATTCCCTAAACCTCTAGCTCTTGGTCAGACCTCCGACCATGCACTCAGGCCCAAGTCTCCCACTGAAGTTCAGAGATGTACTGAATCAGTCGCTTTTATACCCCCACAGCCATAATCCTTTCTTCAGGTTTGGTTGCTTTAACAAAAATCAAGGAATCAGCTTTTAGGTGGTGACACACCTCTGTTTCAGGTCTAAACAAATGATAACGCCAGGGCCTAGTCCCTTCCTCTGAGATTATCTCATGTCAAAACACTGGAGAAATAAAGATGGAGGTATAAGGAAATACATCTTAATGGATGTATGTTCATGGGAGAATCACATCATAATTTCATACAATCTAGATGGTACCCATAAGGCCCTTCTTATTTCTATTCTGCACCAGAGTAATTCTGAGTGTCCTGTCCTCTGTTTACTGAAAGGGTCGTGTTTGCTTGCCTGAGAGCAAACTAGCATGAACCCTCCCTTGATCTTAAATGGCAGTCTCAACATAGCCAGGGTGGTGGTCTCCTGGTAAATTCTAATTGTCCAGCTCTGGAAACAGTGGGTGTTAAAAGGAATTATGTCAATCTAGATAGAATTGAAGTCATAGTAGAGAGTATAATATTATTTGTCACTTGTCACTTGTCTTTCCATTGTTCATTGATTTGCTCAAGCAAACACCAGTAATGTCTCCATTCATTGGGAATGAGGTCCATTATTGTTACTGTTTTTGGCATGTTGAATACTCCATGGGTAGCTTGCCAGGCTCTGCTGTGGTTCTGGGGGCCCAGTCTTTATCTATGTCAGACTATCATCCATCCAGGGCCCACGAGGCAGAGGCCTGGGTTTAGACAACCCTGTCATCTGTCTGCTGCCTACTGAAGAAGCCAGGCACCGCAGCCACACCTGCAACAACTCAAGGGGCAGTAATAATATTACAAAAGTTATTAATTCAAAGTCAAAATGACTCCTGTAATTGCCACACCCTCCATCAGTGTTTACACAAGAGAGATCTCATTAGCATGAAATGTGGCTTAAAGACATATAAATAGCTTAAGCTATAAGTGGCTTAAACAGCAAAGATCCAAAGCTAGCTAGGCTGTGTCATCTAACAATGGAGAGTAAACTGCTGAGTGAAATAAGTTAGAAGAAGAGGGACATATATAAAATGATTGCACTAATTTGTGACATAAAAAATATAGACATAAAACAAAGAGTAATACCCAAGGATGGCATTACCCAGGAGGATTGGTCCACAGTTGGAAGCCTGCCTAATGTGCTGGGGGAGAAAGCAGATGGAACAGAGTAGGGACCACTATGATAAAGAGAGTTGATCACTCTGTATAAGAACTGTGGGCTGAAATTAAGTAAAAGAACAAACATGAAAACCTCTCAGTATCTGCAAACCATATGCCCAAAGGGGGAGAGAGAGAGAGAGAGAGAGAGAGAGAGAAGAAAAAAAGAGGAGAGAGAGGAGGAGGAGGCAGAGGAAGGTAAAAGAAGAGGAAGAAGAGAAGAGGAAAAGGAGGAGGAGGAGGATAGAGGAAGAAAGAAGAAAAAAGAAAGAAGAAAACTGCAATAGAGGCAGGCAGGGGAGGGGTGATGGAAGGAAATTAGGGACATTAGGTGGAAAATGTACACTAAGTAGAGGTCTCAATGTTGGAACATTGTATGACTGAAACCAGTTCATGAAAAGCTTTGTGACTGTGTATCTCACGGTGATTCAATTAAAAAAATGAAAATTAAAAAAAAAATGTTACAGATACATATCCCAAAAACGTCCTCTGATTTACAACACTATTAATGACTGTTTCACGCATACAGCATTCCAGCCTCCACCACAGTATCTGCTTCGCTCAACTCCACCTACCTCCGGACCTTTAAGGTCAATCCTCCATAACTCCACTTCGCTCCATTATCTGGACCAACATTCCAGTTCCTGTGCCTTAGGTCACATATTTTACCATTACTTTGAATCTTTTAAATAGCAAATATGAGGAAGATTATTCTATATCTGTCCTTTTTCTTTGACTGACTTTAAGATATACTTTGACTGACCAGCAAGATATACTTTAGTTCCGTGCAGGTCATAGAAAATTACATGGTTTTGTCCTTTCTTTTTTTTTAATATTTTATTATACCACCATAAGATATACAATTACAAAGATGTTCATAAGATGTTCATATTTAGGTTTCGGTCATACAGTGTTCCAGCACCCATCCCTCCACCAGTGCCCATTTCCCACCACCAATGTCCTTGATTCCCCCTCCCTCCCATAGCCTGCCTTTATGGCAGGTTCTTATTTCTTTCTCTTTCTCTCTGTCTCTTTGTCTTTTCCTTCCCTTCCACATTGTGGATTACAATACATACATTAAGAGGTTGTCATGTGTATCTTTTTGCCTGTATTTAATGCTCAGTTCTAGGTTGGTATTAACACTTTCAACAATTATTAGCACACTGTTCCATTCTCTGTCTTACTTAGCCTCTGACTCCCACATGTTTGTGATAATTTCCACCTTTGACAAGACCTCCTGATCCATGTTTCACCTGACCTTGAAATTGGTATCATAATATGTACATATATATAGGAAAGCCACAGACTTTTGGGTGTTAATTTTGTATCCTGCCACTCTACTATATGTGTCCTTTCTGAAAGCTGCCTGACATTATTTTCTGTATATATCTCACAACTTATTAATCCATTCATATGCAGTTGGGCACTTCCATTGCTGTTCCAGAGTCAGGGACGCTGCTTCGTTTGACAAGGCATCAAAAATCAGATGGGCTGGACATGTAATGCAATCTGGAGATGACCGCTGGACTAGAGCTGTTACCGACTGGATCCGACAGGATGTCAAAAGATCATGTGGCTGCCCACCAACAAGATGGTCAGACTTCTTCGTCAAGACCCTGAACGAACAGTTTGAGACTCTTCATATCCCTGAAGCAACCAGAATTCATTGAGCTACAATGGCACGTTATAGGGTCAAATGGAGATGTTACTGATGCCTGCTTGAGCAAATCGATGAATAACTGGATGTCAAGTGATCAAGTGATGTAGTTGGGCACTTTGATCATTTATCTATCTTGTCTATAGTACTAATCACCTTGGCAAACAGAGGTATGCATATAACCTTTTGATTTAATGTTTTCATGTTCAGGGGTTGGATTAAGCTAGTAAAAATCATGTTTTTGGTAATCAACTATCCCAAAGATCCCAAGACTGTCAGTATTAGTATTAGCAGTCCAAAAGTTTCTGAAATACCTCAACTTTTGTACGCCAGACAGTTGACCACCTTATTTAAGTTCCTTGAATGATTGTGACTTACATTAACTATGCAGAAGAGGAATTTGGGGATATGTAGCTTACATAACCTAGCACAATACAAATCTGAATCTTAGCTCTTGTTGACTTGACATTCTTAAGCAGTCTCTTCAGTCATAAACAAGGATCATAGAAAAACTAGATAGATTCTCATGTGCCTCATTCTGCCTTAGGAATCTGACAGCCTCAAAGGCCTGCCAAGAACTTTCTCAATGCATGCTGCATCCAGTGTCTATACTGCTCCAATGTTCTTATCCTCCTTGTTCTCATTTCTATATTTTGTGGCTATATTAGGGATTTCTTTATTATTCATTACAATTCAGATATGTTTCTAAGTAGAGCACTGTCAGGCCTTGTTTTGAAGTCAAGCTAGAGATATTCATGTTTTAGGTTTAGATTTTGAGAGTTTAAAAATGATAAATAAAAAAGTAGATTTTGAGAGTTTGACCTCGAGTTAAGGGACTTAAATGCTAACTTTTAAGTGTTAACTTTTTTTTTCTTTTTGGTCACACCTGGCGATTCTCAGGGGGTTACTCCTGGCTCTGTACTCAGGAATTACTCTTTGCGGTGCTTGGGGGACCATATGGGATGCCGGGATCGAACCCAGGCCAGCATGGGCCGGCCGCATACAGGGCAAATGCCCTACCCACTGGACTATCACTCCTGGCCACATTAAGTATTAACTTTTAACTGAGTAACAGTGCACAATGATCCTTCTTTTTCCAAATTATTTTAAGACTTGATGGTTTAGAAAGTGAATTCATTTTGCTGACTAATTTTGGACAGCACAAAGTGTAGGAAAAATACTCTTAACTGAAATAATCCAGGGGTTATATCCAAATAGACTTGTTTCTATTATACTTTCTATCACCTTGTACATAT
Source organism: Cryptotis parvus (assembly GCA_021461705.1). Classification (NCBI taxonomy): domain Eukaryota; kingdom Metazoa; phylum Chordata; class Mammalia; order Eulipotyphla; family Soricidae; genus Cryptotis; species Cryptotis parvus. Next base: position 97,422 of record JAJIBD010030646.1, on the reverse strand, counting down.
ATCATGTGCTTACCTAATGTTCTAAAGAACCATCATGGCTCCCTATGACTATGTCATCTCCTGCAAACGAGCCTATATTATCCCAAAGGGATATTAATGATGTTGAATGATGTTAGCATCATTTCTTCTCTTGTGACTTCCCAAGTACTCCACACACAAGGAGACGCACTTTTCAAAGTCTAAGGAAATGGGTGTCATGAACACAAACTCATCTCCTAAAAGTGCATGTAACACAAATTACCACAAGACCAGTTTACTAAATTCAATCTCAAAAGGGCTTTTGAATTTTAAAATGTGTTTTAAAAAGTGGCCTGGTTTTTTTAACTTTAAAATGTGTTTTAAAAAGTGGCCTGGAAAACTACCCAATGTGCTCCCTACTGGACCCCACATGTTAATATTGATATTAGTAGTATCACAAATTACAGGAGCATTTCCTAGTCTCAATCGCTTCACCTAAGTTGGACACAGTTGATGGAGAAGAAAAATGTGGCTCATTCAGTCAGCGTGGCTCTCTCTGGTGTGCCATGACTGACAGGTCAGGCCCTGCTCATCCCTGAAAACTAGCATCAGGGAATGACATACAGTTTGATAACATAAGATGCTTAGGTTTTTGGCTCAAGTGAGATGTTCAGAGCTAATAGCCCTGTGAGCTGAGTTTTAGCTGTGATCTGCACCTTGAGATATCCGTTCTGTCTGGCTCAGGAAAAAGGGAAAAGAATGAGAGCTTATTTCTAGAAAGGTTTCCGATGAGCAGCATTTGTCATTGAAGGGGAAGATGGGTATAATTAGCTTGTCAGTCTAGTTTGGGCTGAGCAGGCTGTCTCTGGTAAGAAAGATGGACTAACTGCCAGAGCGGCTGACAGGCAGTCGATAGCGCAGCAATTAATGTCATAAATAATTCCAGAACCAATTACATCAAAATGGACTCCGAGCTTTAAAAAGGTACAGAATTCTCTTATTCTTCCTGCTAACAGCAAGAAACAGCTTTCATTTTTCTCTGTAATTACTTTTCATTGTATATAGTGATACGACTAAGCTCTTCTGTCCAGAGTTGAGCCTTGTCTTTCTCCTACCCTCTTCCCCCCACTCCCCAGTCTCCCTCCTTCACCTCACAGGACCAGGCTGTTAAAGTCGATCTTTCCTGACAGAGCAGAGGGGTGACTGTATAATCTTTTAACCTGGCTATTGCTAGAGAACTCCAACTACACCTAAATGATTAAGAGCCAGATGTTTGAAAATGTCATGGACAATGACAGCGAGTGCCCCAAACAATGGCATTTGGAAATGAAGACATTTGTGAAATAAATGGATTTGTCTTATTATTTTAAAGGTTGCTGTGACTTTGCTTACACTGAATTTATTGATTTCTTCCCCCTTCTCCTCCACCTCCTCTTCTTCCTCCTTGTTCTTCCCCTCCTCTCATAAAGTTACCAGCATACAAGATAGGCCAAACTATTCCCTTTACATTGCAAACACAATTCAATATTATCCATGTGTGCTAATGGGCATTTAAAAAATATATTAAAAGGAGGATCAGTCTCTTTAGCATAGCATTTTGCTTAAAAGCTATTCTCTTGAGCTGTCTCAACTCCTCTGCTCATCCTCTATGCATTACAGTACATATGTAGATAACACAAAGGCTATTATACCCATAATAGCAACGGCATACCAGATACCACTGGTGCTAATAGTCTTTTTATTTTTGTTCTAGCTCTATCAGTTGCTTCTGTGGCTGGTTTAGAGAAAGGATGGGATTGTGGGAAAGCAAATTACTGTTGTATTCATTCACAGCTTTGTTCTGAGCCTGACAAACATTTCCAACTTTTCAACCATGGTGGCATATACTCCGGAGGGACCAGGGAAAATGGCTCACGAAGCTCCCACTGCTTTGAAACCAGAAACAGCTGCTGGTGTCTTTGCCTTTTGCTGAGTGTGCTCTGGCTTTGAGCTCTACAGCTGATGGCTCTCCCTGCAGCAGTAGGTGTCACTGCGGTGAGTGGTAATTACAGCGGAAGATTTTAGAGGACATGGGATAATTAGGCCAGCCAGCGCAGGCATAAACACTGACATTTACCATATTAAAAACTGAAGATGTCGGCATTTTCCTTCCTCCAAAGACCACAACAATAGCAACCTCACCAACAAAGACATATTTTCAAGAGAACAAAGGGTGTTTGCATGTGGGGAAGTTTGGCTAGGCAGTGCCTGCTACATAGGGTTCTACTAACCACACAAAAACGATCCTACAGAAACTATGTGGTTAAGGTTTTGTGCTCACGCTTCTTTTCCTCGGAGTTGATAGTATACCATATCTTCAGTATGAATTGTAGAGGGTCTTGTGGACATTAATAAATGACAGCATGCAGAGAGCATTTCTCCCATTTCACTTTGGGTAATAACACCAGATCCATTCCTTAGTTCTTTAGCAAATAACAGCCAGGCAGTGGGTAAGTAGGGTGATCCAAACTCTAGTCCCATAATCCCAAACCACCCTTCCAAGGGCTGAAACTATAGTGATGTTCTCGCGTTTGTTTTTTCAAATGAATTAAGATCTCAATGAAAAGTTCAGCTTAGAATCAGCTGGAACTCCAGGATCATACACATGGCACTGGGCAAATTACTTCAACTATCTGAACTTAAACTTCCCTGCTCATTTTCAGAGCAGGGAACTTAAACTTTCCTTTCTCATTTTCAGAAAGCCACTAGTCACTAGTGCTGTTGAAGACTCAGTGATCCAGTTTAAGTTAACTACTCTCTATCTCTAACGATCTCTGCATCTTTGTAAATTTTGTTCTTCATGAGTAAGACACTTGACCTGTGTCAATGAGACACAAATTCTTTGAGAGTATCTACAAAGGTTTATAAATAGAAAATACTTCTTTGCTGTTGTTATTCACAGCACCCTGAGAAGTTTCTTGATATGACAAATCCTTTCATCTGAATGCAGAAATCTAGTTCCTTGCTCCAACTTAGGCAGTAATGTAACATTTTGTGGGTTTGAGGCAAGCTGAATTTACTCTAACTGTTGTATTTTTTCAAATTAAAAAGAAACCCAATAAATGTATTTCAATAATGATGAGTCCACCAAGTGTTTCAGACATGTAAAAATTAGAATTTCTTGAGTGACCTCTAAAGGAATAGGACAATTTGCTTTACGTGGCAACTATTTTGAACCATTTGATCACACTGAAGAACCCACAGAGGAACCGGGAGCATATCGTAATAGTTATGTGTTTCAAACAAACGTTAGTTGCACAGTGAAAGTCGGGACAAGATTTATGGTTCAGCCAATGAATAGGTGTGTGAGATTGGTCTAGAGGGCTCTTTTTTAGACTGCATCTAAAATTGTTTAAGAGACACAATTCCTGTGTTTTAATTTGCTTGGCTAATAGATTTTTAATTTGTCCTTTTTTCCTATTTAGCTTCTTGGGAAGGGCTCTCTTCTTCTCTTTTCCTTGCTCCTAAAAGAACTGGATACTTTACATCCTCTATGTATTATTCATTGAACAAATGTGTAGTTACTATAGTGAAACCTGTATTCAAGTTCTAATTTCACTGTTTCCTTGTTACGCAACTTTGAACAAACCAATAGTTTTTTGCTTTTCTTTTTCTTTTTGTTCTTCTGGTATACGGGTAGGAGTAGCATGTAGGGTCTTTCTGCATTATATAGGAAAAATTATAATATGCTTTTTATAGTGAGTATATATTTTTGAGGTTACAGGATGAAAGTATTAGATCCACAAAAACTTATAATAGTAACAGAGGTAGTAAGAATATTAACAGAAGATACTCTTAGTGAAGTCACAGCTAAAACTAATCATAACTGGAATTCCTACCTGTTTTCGGATTTTAAAAGTGCCTTTAAAAAAGAACAGATTAAAGAAAGCAGCTGGCGCACAGGCTGTGATGATTTGTTTTCCTTTTGCTTGAGTTGGAGAAAGACAGTCCTTAACCTTCTGGTCGAATTTTGGATTCATTTGCAACATCTGGATCTTGTGTTGTGCTCCTTTTCCTCCCAGGGCCCTTTCTGGGAACAGATGGAATTCCCACACCATTTCAACTTCAGGATATCTCTGGCTGGATAATTATATAGGGAGTTATGTTGGAGATATAAGCTATGGTATTCTGAAGTGCATGGAAGTGGTCACAAAACTCTAGGCCTGTACTCAATGATGTGACAGAGTATTGTAATTTTTCCTATGTAATTCAGAAAGCCCCCTAGATGCTACTCCTACCCCTATACCAGACAGGGTCTCTCTCATTCTCCCAACTTCCAAGGTATTCTCTCTCAATTCCCATGATGGTGGAGGTGGGTACCACTTGTCCATGCCAAAGTCACTTCTTTCCATGAGGAACTTTGCTCACTTTAGTTTCTCAATATATCTCTACTGTCTAGGAAAGAGAATGGAATATGGAAACCACTCAGTAACTATTTGTTAAAAGAATGTATAAATTTGACTTAATTAGAACTCTTTGAAATGTCAGATACTAAAGAGCCTCTTAACTCAGAATGAGAATGAGAAAAACCCATTTTTTAAAAAAAAAGAACAAGGTACAACATCTAAAATTTGAGATTAAATTTAATTCTCTAAAATCTTTGTCAGAGTAATTGGAATATCTCTACCTGATAGTTATACTACAAGTTCAGGCTTTCTGTTTTGACTTAAAACTACATTTTTGAAGGTGAAAAAATGGGGACAAAGGAAATCTTACCATCTCAGTTTCTTTTATGTTTGCATTGAAACCCAATTCCCACATTGTATTCCATGACATTTCTATATTTTTTGGGTCACACCTGGCAATGCTCAGGGGTTTCTCCTGGCTCTGCACTCAGGAATCACTCCTGGCGGTGCTCAGGGGACTATATGGGATGCCTGGGATCGAACCCCGGCCTGCACAGGCCGGCCGCATGCAAGGCAAATGCCCTACCCGCTGGGTTATCGCTCCGGCCCCGACATTTCTGTATTTTGAGAATGATAAAAACAGTGACAGATCTTTAAAAATAGATTTCTTCATAAAATTTTATTTTTATTTATGAATTTTATTTGTGTCAACTATAAATTAACAGAATATCTCTTCACTGTTATTCTCTAAATCTTGTATCAGAAGTATAATATCAAAGCCATTTTAAAAAGTTATCCTGTGGTACAATTTAATATATAATACATATACATATAATTACATTAAATATAAATAAATATTGATTACCATCCTCTCATTTTCTGTGCTTCCTGACTAGGCAAAAATTCGATTCAGTGGGGTTATTATGCTTCTTTAAATGGGAGCTTTTCCCTTCTTACCATCCATAAATAATCTCACAATAATGGTCAAACATAAATAAAACCCTTTCTCTTCTAAAAGACTCAGCTATCTAAATGGACACCACAAGTAACTAACATTTGAGCTAATTAACAATTGAAAATACCACTGAGAGAAGTACCTAAAATAGGAGTTAGGATGTCAAAATAACAGTGCAATTCACATTCTCATGAGTATGAAAGGTAAAGGAAGGAGGGGGTTCTCATTTGATTTCACCACTGAGAAACAGAATATAGGCTGAACATTTAAATTTTCAAACAAATAATCTTCCGATATCTTATTGCTGTCCAAGGGGTTCCACCTGAGTTGAACATACATTTTAAAGATATGGACATTTTTTAAAATGAAATTTATAATTATATATGTATTGTTTTGGTTTTGGGCAAGACTCGGTGAAACTTGGGGGTTACTCCTGGCTCTACACTCAAGAATTACTCCTGGCTGGGATGCTCGGGGACCTTATGGGGATAGAACCTGGGTCGGTCACATTCAAGGCAAATGTCCATCATCACTGTATTCTCACTTGAGCCCCAATTTTATATGCTTGTACTTGACAACCTATGTATTCCTCTGAAGAGCAGAGAAAAATCATTTAGTGCAAAGTGCTATAAGAAACAGATTAGATACAGGGTGGAACAGAATGATTATTCCTCTACTCTTACAGTGAGCATTTATATTTTAGATATCTCCTAATGACTCTCACTTCAATGGGAAGTGTGTGGATCAATAAATTGATTTGTACTGCATTTCTGTGTTCTATAGTTGACAGAAACCTAACATATGTCATGCTTCCTTTTGCCATCTATCTTTCTATTCCTTTCTATTTCCTTTGTCTTTCCTTAATTAACTGAAGAAAGTATCTTATCCTTAGCAAGTTTCCTGTTGGGATTCTCCACCTTTTCATTTTTGTAATATTGATTCTTGTAAATTCTTGTTTCTTATAAATAAATTGTAAATTTATGGAAAATATGATCATATGAATCTTTGAATTATGTCTAGTATAATTTTCTTGCAAGGAGTAGGTACCACTTAGGGTTTATAGATGAGATATATAGGATGTTGGTGAAAAGGTTATATGCCAAAAGATAATGAAGGTTTTATTACAATTACTTTATTGAACATTTATTAGACTAAATGTTTTCTACGTATTCTGTACTAAAATATTTGAATTAACCCAAATATATGTGTGTGTGTTCTTATGCGACTTATTATAAATTTCTGCCATGGTTACATGGAGCAAGTGGGAAAAAGAGATTTTGGAAGAAGTAATTCTTGATATTATTTCACATTCACATGCAACATAAAGCTCAGCCTATTGGAGAAAATACAAATGAGAATTCTCGGTAGTTTAATATCTGTCATTAAAATGACAGCAATAAAGCCTAAAACCCAAAAAAGGGAAAATCAGCTGGGTCCTTATAGATTGTTGCAGCCAAGAGCAATAAAAACTAAATCAATCACAGATCGTGGCAATAGATAATTTAGCTAGTACTGGAAATTAAATGGAAGGACATTTCCAGCACTCAGCCCCCATTGTGAAAGAATGAACATGCCCTCCGAATTCAGATAGGCTTATTGAACAGTCTGCAGTGAAAATAGGCAGAATAAGAGGAAATTATTTAGATGAGATTTAAATTGCTTTGTTTCCTTATTCTGCCAAAGGTTGCCTTTGTTGTTTCATTGCAATATTTAGCTATCAACATTTCTGACATACTATGGGCCTCTTAGCATTTCCACCTATAGTCCAGAATATGAAAGGTAGCTTTGGGAAAGTTGGCCTGTAGACTGGGCAGCTGGAGCCTAATCATTGGCTTATTGTGATAGCCAGTTTTAGAGAGTGGGTTTTGGAAATAAAGGCAAACATTAAGATGACCAAAGAGCCTCCCTTGCCCCAAGTGTCAGGAGGTCTGTATATTAGACCTGTTTCTGCCAATGAACAACAAATCAGGCTTTGGTAAATCTGGATTTCAGAAGTCTTACAGGCAAAGGGGAAACAAAAGGACAGATCCAATGATTCTCATATAGTCTATTATTGACTGTACTTTTATGAGAAATGATTCATAAGAATAAAGTTCCAGTATCATGATCTTAAACTATGGGCGTTTGGCTACTAGATTGAGCTGAATGCCGTGATTCTATTTGCTTCTTTAATTTTCCTCCCCAGCTAACATTGCATTTAGAACTAATACATGAACAACTGTTTTACGAAAAAGCTTCTGGTCTTTTTTTTTATCTAGGTTCTCAGCATTATTTCTAGGAAGGGACAGCTTTATTCCAAATACAATATTACTTTTTTCCTAGGGCTGTTTGATCAGAGAATCTCTGGATCTATTTTCAGTGTTTCCTTTCTCTGGGGAAAAATGATTTTGTGTTTAATACACAATTTCCAGTAGATTTAAGCCACCTTCCTGATATCTGCCCATTCTAGTAGTTCTCTTTGTATTTTACCATATGGCTATGAATGGTTCATACCACATCCAGATGAACTGGATGGGCAGAGTATAAAAACTACCTATGCAGATCCTAAAACCAGTATTCTTAACACACTTATTTTCTCATATTGTTATGATTAGTTGAAATAAGTCTGGTCACTTAGATCTGAGTGAATAAACTTAGGTCCATGTTACTGGTAAGATGGAAGTGGAGATGGCAGTACACTTAATAAACATGGGGAATGTCAAGTTATAGGAATGGTTGGGAAGATTTTTTTGGGAGATGTCAGCAGATTGCTGAGTTTCAAAAACCATCTCAAGGGACAAGAGCAATAGCACAGCAGGTAGGGTGTTTGCCTTGCATGCAGCCGATCCGATTCAATCCCCGGCATCCCATGTGCTCCTCCAAGTACCACCAGGAATAATTCCTGAGCAAGGAGCCAAGAGTAACCCCTGAGCATCGCCAGGTATGACCCAAAAAGCAAAAAAAAAAAAAAAAACAAAACAAAAAAACCTCAAATTACCTATATATGGAAGCCTCTGTACTGACTTCTTCTCATGGACATATCAAATATACACCAACACACAGTATTTCCCACTGAACGAAGAACTATTGACTGGTTCATAGTCATCAAAAGCCAAAAGGGACGTATAAAAATGGAAAGAGGAAGTAGTGATCATTTCTATACCACGCCCCTACTCTTCCAGACCAGATAGGAATATTTTGACAGAGTTTCAATTTTTGAGCAAGGGGTTTGGGATCCATGTGAAGCAAACAACCCTATTTTAAAAAATAATCCCTATAGATGTCCCTACTAGGATGAGTCAACTGGGGCATCCCAGAGGGGGAAGGGTGAAGATATCTTGTCCCAGCAAGGCCCCAGCAGCCAAAAACCTCCAGACTCCACAATCACTGCCATATTCAAAGCCTCACTCAACTGCTTGGACAAGCTCCACCCATAAATTAATCAGGTGAAAACTCAGCTATGTAGGTTTTGTGACTGAAATCTCCAGGCTTTCACAGAGTAGGGGATGGTCTATCTTCCTGTTTGCCCAGAAGGTCAGGTAGTAGTTACCATGAATTTCCTCACATGCCAAGTAATCTCATCCACTGGCCATGATCCATAGATTTATGTAAAAATCTCGAAGAGATCAACAAGTGGCAGATACTTCCAGTTCCTGCATCAAACTGAGTTAACTGAGGCATCCCAGAGGAGGACAGGTGAGTATCTGGCCCATCCCAACAGAACCCTAGTAGCCAAAAACCTCCACACTCCACAATTGCTGTCATGGTCAAAGCCAGTCTACACTATTCAAATGAGCTTCACCCAGAAATCAACCTGTTGAAAAACTCAGGTATGCAGATTTTGGGACTAAAATCTCCAGGCCTTCACAGAGTTGAGGACGGGCTACCTCCTTCATCTCCCTGTTTTTTTGGAAGGCAAGGCAGTCACACCAAGTCATACCCAGTTAAACTTAATTCCAACTTTTATCACCCTATTAAATATTTTGAAATTCCTGGAGCGTTCAGCCTCACAATATTTCAAACATTAGTATACTGTTATACTACCTAGCACACCACATTGAATAGATGTGAGGTATAGGGGTACCTAGGTCGAGAAGTCAACATGATGAATGATCTAAAACCTGAGCTGCACAGGTGTAAGAGAGCAGGATGGAATGCCTTCAAAAGCATCGAAGAAATAGCTAAAGGGTAAAGAACCTCCGGCTCTGGGCACATCTCTTTGACTCCACTGTTCTCCCTGCATTAACATACACCTTAGAGACTTAGGCCCTACAAAAGCAGGATGAGAACGCTATTCAGGTCTCCCAAAGAGGAATCGAAAGAGCTATGCTTGGAATATCACGTCTCACTCAAGTGAGAGAAGGAGTCCGGAGTTCTGAACTCTGTCGATTTTCCAGAGTCAGGGATGCTGTCTCGTTTGACAAGACATCAAACATCAGATGGGCTTGACATGTAATGCGATTTGGAGACAACCGCTGGACTATAGTCGTTACTGACTGGACTCCATGGGATGTCAAAAGATCACATGGCTGCCCACCTACAAGCTGGTCAGACTTCTTCATCAAGACCCTGAACAAACAGTTTAAGGTTCTTTGTATTCCTGAAGCAACCAGATGCCATTGGGCTACACTGGCACGTGATAGGGTCAAATGGAAATGTTGCTGGCGCCCACTCAAGCAAATAGATGAATAACGGGATGTCAAATGATCAAGTGATCAAGTGAGGTATAGGCAATCAGTAACAAAATATATACTCACATTGCCTATCCTGTAACAACATATCAGTATTTTTTATACAAGGACTTACTGGCTCAATGGCTCTATGGTGAGTTTGAACAATCGTCACTAACTTCTAAGAAAACATTTCTTGATCATTTTTAGCAAGTTATCTATAACAAGAGATATAAAATAAATTATTGAGGGGCCAGGATTAAGCACTGGTTGGAAAATTGAAAATAATGGTAGTAGGAAGTTGCAATGATGGTGGGACTGGGGTTGAATATTGAATGTCTATAACAAATTACCATGAACAACTTTGTTAAAACATTGAGTAGGAGCTCATTAAGTTCAATAAGTAAAAGCAATAACACAGATAATTTAATTTGCACATAACAACTCAGTAAAAAGCTCATGACTTTAGCAACACCATTACAAGATATATGTTGTAATAAACAATATAAAGTAAATTAATTAATGCCTGCTTAGGAAGCAGGGGGTGGTCGAAAAGTAGAGACTTTGGTGGCAGTAAGGGCACATTGTTGGTGGGACTGGTGTTGAAATACTGAATACTCGAAATAATTGTATTGTGAACAACTTTGCAAATCACCTTGTTTAAATAAAGTTAAAATTGTTTAAATTCCTTAAAAAAAAAACAATTCCCTTTGATTGTTCAAAATATCTGTCTTTAAAAATGGTGTATATATCTCCAGGGAAACTGTGGTTGCAATAGGGATTAGGTAAATTCCTTTCAAAGGTTCCATACATGAGACCACTTACTCTGAGATTCATCAGATACAATTTAAAAGGTACAGGGATTATATGTAAATGAAATTTACATGTAATTTATAGAGTCTGGAATGGGTATTGAGGAGACCAGCTATAATTCCCTCCAAGAACATATAAATGGAAGGTAGCATTTCGTTTTACATTTCCCCTCTACCTGTTACCAGCGGTGCCATTAACAATAACAATTTGAGTTACTATGACTGCAAGGTAAGGAGACCCAAAGCTCAAAGTTATAAGCAGCCAAAATAAGAGTCACAGGTAGTCCAACAACAGCTGTCCCTCAAGAAAGCCTATGAATCATGTTCCTTAAAATATTTGGTGTGCGTCTTGTTACATTTGCTCAAGAAAAGCTAAAGCCATAGGTGCAGGCAGTCCACACAAGGGACAACCATTAATCTTGATCTCTAAACTCTGATAGGCAGAGGGGTCTGTACTATTCCTGAGTATTGTTGGGTTGTACAAACCTGAAAGTCAGTTCTCAGTTTTATCTACCCCCCAGTACACTAAGAAACTGATTTAATTTAGAGAAAAAAAACAACAGAAAATCAAGTAAATAGGGGAAGCAGAGAAACAATCTCAAGTAAAAGAACAATATAAACTCAAAGACATTAATGAACGAAGATAAGACATTCAAGCAATGGTCCATAGAGATACTCACTGAGCTCAAGGGAAGAACTGTTGGGAAAGTGACGTCTTCAACACAAATACAGAAGAAAATTCCAAACAAGTCAGAGAACTGAAGAAAAGCTGAAACTGAAAAATACAATCAAATAATTGCAATTGAAAAATTCATTAAAAGGATTTAAATTCAGGCTTGATAAAGTAAAGAAACAGATGGACACGCATAAATATAGCAGTAAATGGAAAAATGAGTGATCTATCAATCCATTTATCCATCTATCCATCTATCCATCTATCTGCCCGTCCGTCCGTCCATCCGTCCGCCCATCCATCCATGCATCCATGCATCCATGCATCCTTGCATCCATCCATCCATCCGTCCATCAATCCATCCATCATCCATCCATCCATCCATCCATCCACACACAGAAATTGCCTGAAGGGGAAATAGGGGAACAATGTCAGCTGTAATAACATACATACTATAGAAGTCACAGCAGGAGAAAAGAGACAATAGGGGCAAGAACAGCCATCAGATGAAATAAACATGGGAAATATCCTTACCTTAGGAAAGGAAATAGGCATTATTTATAACAGATATAACATATCTGTTATATCTTAAATATATCTTAAATATAACAGAATTATATCTTAAATATAACAGAATTTCAAATCAAACTCAGAGGTAGGGAACGTGACTCAATGACTCGTGGGGTTACAAATTTAATTTTTGGCACCCAATCCCTACATGCTGAGTTGATCCATTTGTGAGCCCTGGATCCCCCCAAAATGTGTGATCGCTGAGTCTCTACGACTCAGTACATGTGAGTTCCACACTGAAATGTGTGATCCCTAGTGAGCTACACAACCACACATGGTCTAATTTCTCTCCTGTCTGACAATCAACAACAGAATGAAAAAGGAAAGAACTACTGTTTACAAAGTAACTCAACAGACAGTCTTCTTTACACCTATAATTCATGTCAAAATGTTATAGAATGTAGAGAATATTAAAATTCTCTACATTATAGAATGTAGAGAATATTAAAATTCTCTACAGTATAGAATGTACAGAATATAGAATGTAGAGAATATTAAAATCAGCAAGCTGAAACAAAAGGAAAGAAAAACACTTGCTTCCTACAAGGCAGTCCTAGTAAGACAATCAACAGATTTTTCAGAAGAAAGTTTACAGAGCAAAATGGACTGGCCTGATATATTCAAAGCCTGAAAGGAAAAATTACAACCAATAATACCTTTCCTGGAAAGGTTATTACTTAGAATTGAAGAGGAGATAAATAGTTCTTCAGAAAAACAATGCCAACAGATTTTTATCATCACTGGCCTACAATAAATATTAAGGTGATTTCTATAAAGTAAAAAGAAATGTCACTAAGAAGTAACAAGAAAATAAAGGAGAACTCTCACTAAAAATATGAGTATAGAATGAAGATAGTAAATTAAACACATATAAAGATAACATAAAGGATAAGACAAAAAAGCACAATGAGAGAAGAATAAGAATTACACTGTTAAGATGAGCTTAACATTAATTAATTCAAAATAGATTGTGAAGCACATAGGATGGTATATTAAAACTTTGTAATAAATTCAAAGTAAAAATCTATATGAAAAAATATAGACAAGAGAAATCTAAACATAAGAGTAAAGCTATCTATCAAACCATAAGAGAATAAAATAAAATTAAACAGAAAACTACAAGCCAGAAAACAATGAACAAAATGGCAACAGAAGCATATCTCTATCAATAATCACCATAAATATAAAATAGTCTTCTAAATGGGTAAAATAGCAAGAATCAAATATAAGCTACCTAAATAGCTTCTAAATAGTCTATCCTAAATAGTCTAAATAGTCTACCTGAATAGTCTATCCTAACTTTAGTAGTTAGGATATACATAGAATAAAAACTGATAGATAGAAGCATTTCTCAATGTAAAAAGAAAAAGAAATTTGTGTATCCTTACCATGAGATACAATAAATTTAAAATAAAATTTCTGGTAGAAGGCAAATATAACATTCATAACAATCAAGGGCTCTACTTTGCAAAGACATTATGTTTTTCCAAGTATATATATAGCAACATCAAAGTGCCAAAATAATTAAACAAATATTTAAAAACCTGAAACAGAGAAAACGACAGCAAAGAAGTAGTTTTTGGTGAAAATGAGGGAACACCCAGCTCAGGACTTTCTCTTGTCTCTGTACTTAGGAATCAATCCCAGTGGTGCTGAAGAGACCATATGTTTTGCCAGGGATTGAACCTACGTTGACTGTACAAGGTAAGCACATTACAGCTGTACTGTCTCTCTAATGAGCACAAAAGATCCTCATCTATATCAATTCTCCAGACAGAAAACCATCAAAAACACTGGTCTGATACTATACATAAGACTAGATGGACTTGAAAGTAACATGCAGAACATTCAATCTAAAAGTAGCAAAATACACATCAAATACACTTGAAACATTTTCAAAGTTAGGCCATGCTATCTAAAAGTAGCAAAATGCATATCAAAATGCACTTGAAACATTTTCTTTTTTAATTAATATTTTATTATACCAGTGTGAGATATACAATTAGATCATACACTATGTCCCAAAACAAGTCTCAATAAATGTAAGACTGGGGGCCGGAGCGATAGTGCAGCAGGTAGGGAGTTTGCCTTGTATGCGGCTGGCCTGTGCCTGCCTAAGTTCGATCCCCGGCATCCCATATGATCCCCCGAGCACCGCCAGGAGTAATTCCTGAGAGCAGAGCTAGGAGAAATCCCTGAGCATCACCGTGTGTGACCCAAAAAAGCAAAAAAAAAAAAAAAAAAAAAAAAAAAGAAAAGAAATAAAAATAAATGTAAGACTATACTGTCAAACATTTAAACTACAATGATATGAATAGAGACATAAAGCAAGAAAACTGCAAAAATATAAAATATGTGGAAATTAACATGCCATTGAATAATTATTGGGTCAATGAGGAATCAAAGGAAAAACTTTGAAAAAATACTCCAATGTATTTATTTTTGTAAGTTTATATACAATAAATATCTATAAATATCTATGTATCTTTAGGAAATAGTAAAATAATACTTAAAGATATTTATAGGAATATAATCTGATATTCTTTTATTTTCTTTAACTTTTTTGGGTCACACCTGGGAATGCTCAGAGGTTACTCTTGGCTCTGCACTCAGGAATTACTCCTGGAGGTGCTCTGGGACCTTATGTGTTGCCCAGTATCCAACCCTGGTCGGCCGTGGTGCAAGGCAAACACCCTACCCGCTGAACTATTGCTTTGGCTACCAGTCTGATATTCTTTTAAAAACCAAGATAATGTTGAATAAGCTAATCTTACTGTATCACTGTATCACTGACTTCCCGTTCATCATCGATTTGCTCAAGCGGTACCAGTAACATCTCCATATGACCTGTCGCGATGCAAGTAGAGCCCAAGGGCACCTTCTTGCTCCAGGACATAAAGAGCCTCAAACCATTCCATCAGGTCATGGGAATAAGGTATATAATTGTTACTGGTATTTGGCATATCAAATACGACACGGGTAGCTTGCCAGGCTCTGCCATGCGGGTAGCATACTCTTGTAGTCATCTCAAAATCCAGCATTTATTGATCAACCGCGCGGCCGCTTGCGGCCACGTAAACTGGGCTGTGATAGGCTGGTCTGCTGGGTGGAGTTCTGACAAGGGGGAAGTCCGGATGTGGAAAATGGAGGCCCTCATGAAGTGGGGGGTCGTCTGGCTTGTTGTGAGGCTCTGCTGGGGTGGCGGGCCAGGGCTAGAAGCTGCCATCCCTCCCAGGCACCTCTGAGTGGCTGGGCACAGGGAGAGCCAGTAGTAACTCTGCCCCATGTCTGTGAGACTCACAGACAAGCTAATCTTGCATCAGAAAAAAAATTGAACAAATTTGAGGAAAACCAAGAAAAGAATAAAAAAAATCAGAATGGAAAGAGTCAAAACAATAAAACAAAAGATCAATTAAACTAAGAGCTATTTATTTACAAAGATAAAAACAAAATCGACAAGTCATTAACTAGACTCTCCAAGAAAGGAATAAAAAAAAGCTGAAATCAATAAATAAGATATTATAAGGAAATAACAATAATGCTACAGAAATAACAAGAATAGAATAAATTATTATAATTGCACAAATTACCAAGACTGAATCATAAAAAATAAAAACTTGAATATGCTTATCAGTATATTCAAGTTTTTGTATATCAGTATATTCAAGTAAGAAAATTATAAAAGTTACATATTTTAAAACCTCATTTTTACCCACTCACATCTAAAACAGTCAAGGACCATATAATGAATTCCAACTAATATTCAAAGACGTAATACCAATTCTTCACAAATTAGTGCTCTCCCCCAAAAAAAAAAAACCAGAGGAGAGAATATATTCTCATTTTCTGAGGTTGGCATTTTTCTGATATGGAAATCAGACAAGAATATACCATACACATCAGCAAATATTTCTGATAAGCATAGATGCAAAGACCATAACAATATATTAGCAAACCAATTAACAAGGCATTAAAAATCTCCCTGTGCCCAGCCACTCACAAGGGGGATGGCGGGTTCTAGCCCTGGCCCGCCACCCAGCAGAGCCTTGCAACAAGCCAGACGGAGAATTGTGACCACCCCATAAGGGTCACAATTCTCCACATCCGACCTCCCTCTCATCAGAACTCCACCCAGCAGACAAGCCTATCACAGCCCGGATCATCGACACCCACCCTGCAGCACTTTTTTTTCAATCAGGCCCAGGTATGCTGATCCAGAGACTCTCAGACATGGGGCAAAGCTGCTATCCGCTCTACCTGTACCCAGCCACTCACGAGGTGCCCGGGAGGGATGGCAGGTTCTAGCCCTGCCCCGCCACCCCAGCAGAGCCTTGCAACAAGCCAGACAACCCCCTACTCCATGAGGGCCGCCATTTTCCACATCCGACTTCCCTCTCATCATAACTCCAACCAGCAGACGAGCCTATCACAGCCCGGTTCATCAATAAATGCTGTATTTAGAGGTGACTACAAGAGTATGCCACCTGCAAGGCAAGCCTGGCAAGCTACCTGTGTCGTATTTGATATGCCAAATACCAGTATCAATTATAGTAGGTCATTCCTATGACCTAATATAATGGTTTGAGGCTCTTTATGTTCCTGGAGCAAGCAGATGCCCTTGGGCTCTACTAGCATGAGACAAGACATATGGAGATGTTACTGGTGTCCGCTCCAGCAAATCGATGATGAACAGAAAGATAGTGATAGTGAGACTGATTAAAAAAGATCTATAACGAAGTAGAAAGTAGAAGTCTTTCCTCAAGTTTAAGGATGATGTAGAAAATAATCAACCAACATTATGTTTCAGATCAATCAAAGGTAAAAAATATGATTATCTCAATATATACTGAAAAGTATATGACAATATTCAATGTCCATTTATAATAAAATAACAAAATGCATAAAGAAAGAACATACCTTGGCATAACAAATTATAAACCCATAACTAACATGCTCAGTGGTGGAAAACTGAGAGCTACTAATTCCTATAAATTCAGGATTAAGAAAATATGTCCACTCTTATGATTTAATTAAATTCTAAGTTAAACTTAGAATTGAATGTCTTAGTTAGAGAAATTAAACAAGAAATGAAACAAAAAGTCACTTAAATTAAGAAGTATAATTGTAACTATTTGCAGACTTTAAAAATAAAAAAACTTGGGCCGGAGCAATAGCCCAGCGGGTAGGGCATTTGCCTTGCACGCACCCTGCCTGTGTAGCCCGTGTTCGATCCCCTGGCATCCCATATGGTCCCCGGGCACTTCCAGGAGTAATTCCTGAGTGCAGAGCCAGGAGAAACCCCTGAGCATTGCCGGGTATGACCCCAAAAAAAAGCAATAAATAAATAAATAAATAAAAATAAAAAGTCAATGTGTTTCCTTACGTAAATAATAATCATAAAGATAAACTAAGAAAATAATTTAACTTTAAAATGCAAAAAAATTAAAATGTGAATAAATAGTGCCAAGAATGAAATGTATACTGACAAGACATTTTCCAAAGAAGGAAAATTTATAAAGATATCACATATTTGTAGAAGAAAAAAAATTCTAAAATATCCGTATTATCTAAAATAGTCTATAATACATTTGCATCAATGAAATCCAAATTTCAATATCATTTACCACAGAAATAGAAAAGATTCTACAATTTCATATCCTTAAAAAATACAATGATATATAGTCAAAGCAATCCTGGAAAAAGTATGTGTAAAATATCATGGGCCTTAATTTCATATTATACCACAAAACCATAGTAATCAAAACACCATGATATGGACTACCAAAAGAAACGTAAAAGTAAGACAAAATCAGGAGCCCAGAAATAAACTTATGTCTTATGACCAGATAGGACAAAGGATTCCCAAACCAATAAACAGATGAGTGAGAGAATTTCTCAGTAAATGGTGTTGGGAAAGTTAGGTTATGCAAAATAATAAAACTAGACAGATAACACATATAAAAATTAACTCAAGGGGATTCAGAACAATAATAAGTTGGTAGGGTGCAGATGGGCAACCCAGGTTTAATTGCTCATATCCTATATGGTCTACTGAGCCTGCCAGGCATGATCCCCAAACACACACAAAAAAAAGAATAAGCCCTGAGCACTACTGGGTATGGCCCACTTGACCACTCGATCACTTCACTTGACATCCCGTTATTTGTCGATATGCTCAAGTGGGCATCTGTAACGTTCCATTTGACCCTATCACATGCCAGTGTAGCTCAATGGCATCTGCTTGCTCCAGAAATATGAAGAGCCTCAAACCGTTCATTCAGGGTCTTGACTGGGTATGGCCCAACAGTCAAAAAAATAATATTTAATTCAAAATAAACTAAGAAATTGAATGTAATACCTCGAACTCAAAGCATGCAGAAAAATATAGAGATTGTAAGAGCTCTTTGATCTAGGTCTTAGAATGTCTTTATGGATTGGACTCCAGAGGCAAGAGGGGGGAAATAGCATAAACAAACTAATGAGACAACATCAAACTTCTGCAAAGTCAAACTTCTGTTTGACTACATCAAAGAAAAAAAGAGTAAGAAAAAACTTCTTTTCCTGTAATGATCAAGTCACAGGAAAAAAACGGATTCATGGTAGTCAAAACAAGCAGAGTTAATCCTATGGGTACATTGGAAATGTGACTTGTATTGATCAATCTGTGTGTGTGTGTGTGTGTGTGTGTGTATAGATGTTAAATTGTAAAACTGAACATTTGGAACTGATGTTATAATTTAATGTTTTCTCAAAAAATTATTTTTCTGAATAAGTACTAAACCATTACTGAAACCATTTTAAAGGCTTAAAGAAAAAATTCTTTATAATTGAATGTAAATGAGCTTTACTACTTGTAAAGAAACATTGATAACCATTTTGAGAAACTTTATAGAAGAAAAGTTTGGAAACAGAAATCAAGTTAGACTATGAGACATTGTTGCTTTCATTTCTAGCTCTGAGCTTGTGATGTTTCTTGAACACAGCAGGATTTCTGTTATTTTAGGTGTATGCTTCCTCCATCAACCCACATTGTTTTCTTTTCCCTTTCAACTCCCATATTTAGTCTTTTCTCAAGCATGAAAATTTGCAAACTGTTCTCAGAGATTCTTCATCTATTCCCAGAACTTAAAAGTAACAAGGAGTATTTGGTGGGTGCTATTTCTGTTCTGGACAAACGCATGCATTAGTTTAGTTGAATCTATGGACAATGTTGAGAGAGAGACATGCTTACTCTCCTCATTAGAAAATAAGAAAGCTGAGACCTAAAGAAGTTAAGCCAACCTTTCCTGGGGAGCAGTTCCTTGGTTCATACATTCTAAACCCAGGCTCTCTTCACGGCTGCATTATCTGAATAATTGTTTCCAAAGGACTTGTTCTAATCAGTAATTTGTGTTTGATATAGTTTGCATCTCGACACTGTTTTGGTTTCTGTATAATTAGAGTGCTATTTAAGTGTCTTACACTAATATCCTAAGGACCAATGCTCATTTTCCTTCTCTCTCTGTGCCACCTCTTTCCTCTGTCACCTCCCTTCTGCAATGACAGTATAGTGGCACCAGCAGAGCAGGTTCTTACAAGCCCTTCTTCCTCCTGGGGCCTTGACTAATTGCTTATCCAAGTCCAATTTCCTTCCGAATTGTCCTTTTGTCTGCATTCTTCTAGCTGCCAACCTGCAAGAATCCCAGGAGATGATGCAAAGAGTATCCAGGACTGCATAAAGCTTCAGTGCAGCTAGTCTGCAAAGCCAGTTTATTATTTTTAAAAAAGAAGACCTGGTCCAGCCTGAGTTTAGATCCCTTCTGCCTCCCATTCATTAGATGTGCTCTGGGGTTCAGCTTACATTGCATAAGCTCAGCTGGTATGTACACAGTGCCCACAATATAGAGGAGGCTAACATGTGTTGAATACATCTACTGCATCTTGGGTCTCTGAAGGTCACTCACTAAAGTAATATATGGTGCTAGTGTTGGTGGCTGAAGGTCAAGTCATCTTGCTTTTCATAATGCATAAACCTGAAACTCACTCAGACACCAATCATATGACCTAAACCTTGGAACAAATATTTTACTAAGTAAATCAGTGAGCATGCTGGCATTTCTATTAACCTTCAATGCACTGCTGACAGAAAATGAATAATGATAAATAATAACTCAAGCCTGTAAATCATGCTTAGCATCAGGAACAAGAAAAAATGCTGGTGTATGCTACCATCTGTTAGAGGGGAGCAGAAGGAACTTGGGGGGTGGGGGAGATGGGGAGAAGGACAGCAGGCTGCTGTTGGCTGGGCTAGGCACCTTGTGGATTCAATAAACTGATGGAGAATGAATGAACCACTTCTGAGCATCACTGATGGAGTAGGGAAAAGCCCTTTCCACTGACTCCCTCTTTGATGGAAATCAGTTTTGGCTTTGATCTGTCACTCTTGGATGTTTCTTCCTTCTCCCATCTTTTGGCTCATTAATTTTTTTTTCTACTCTAGTCATCGTTTTTCTTTTGCAAAGGAGTAAGACCATCTTGGAGACATTCATTTCTTTCTTCAACCCCTCACTTTTTGTAGCACTTGGTTCCCATTATCACATGAACAAGAGTAGGGAGCTGAACAGCTGCTATTTCTCCTCATAAATATCTATGCAGAGAGAGGTCCCAGGCAGAAGGTTCTCTAGCTTCCAGTAAAAAATTCACATTGATCCTAAAAAATTTCACAAAACAGAAACCTGACTCCAAATCTCTAAAGTATGTGTGATAGGAATTGCCCACATTGAGAGATCACCCCTTACCGTGGAAACGAAAGATCTAGCAGTTGGAGATTGACATCAAGCCCCATATCTTCCTGGAAGGACAAGCAGGCTTTTGAATTTCTTTGTTTTCCTTTTCTTTCAGATGCATTCACCAAGAAACAAATGCATGTTCTATGGCCAACTTTCTTTGATAAAAATCTTTTAATACTTTTTGATAATTTAGTGATTACAGCAAGTGCTAAGGGAGTTTTACCCTATGTTCATTCTGACTCAAGGTCACACTAACCCTTTCTCCTTTCCATATGACCTCAGCTTGTCTAGACAAAAGGGTGTTCAAGAGTAATGGATGGACATGGAGAGGATCATGTTGAGTGAAATTAGCATTAGCCAGAAGGAGAGAGACAGATATAGAATGACTGCATTTATTTGCATGACATAAATATATATAAATGTACATATTATGATACCAATATCCAAGTTCAAGTGAAACATGGATCAGGAGGTCTTGTCAAAAGTGGAGATTATCACAAACATGTGGGAGTCAGAGGCTAGGGAAGACAGAAAAAGGAACAGTGTGCTAACAATTGTCAAAGGTGCTAATACCAACCTAGAACTGAGCATTAAATACAGACAAAAAGATACACATGACAACCTTTTAATGTATGTACTGTAATCCACAATGTGAAAGGGAAGAAAAAGAGATAGAGAGAAAGGGAAAGAAATAAAGAACCTGCCATAAAGGCAGGCTAGGGGAGGGCGGAGGGAATCGGGGATTTAGTGGTGGTAAATGGGTACTGGTGGAGGGATGGGTGCTGGAACACTGTATACTGAAACCCAAATATGAACATCTTATGAACATCTTTGTAATTGTATATCTTATGGTGGTATAATAAAATCTTTTAAAAAAAGAGTAATTTAAATGGGGTCTTGACACCTTTTCCACCCCAAACTCTATATATGTTTCTCTATTCTGGCAAAAATACCGGCTCGTTTAAATTGGAAACATTTACTGATAATAACATGTGACCCCTGGAGCTCTGTCCATGAAGACTGTTTTAGGGGCTTATAGGAGTCTCCTTGAGAATTATATAATTAAAGAGAGAATACATTCTATTTATTGTCTGAAACATGAGTCCTCTTTGAATACTTTTTTTAAGTCCTTCTTTACCCTTTGAGATCAGAGTTCTACTAAACAGTGAAAGAACATAAAGCATAAATGACAAACTTTTTGCATGCTGGTGCTCAAATCTAGAGCTTCATATATATAAGGTCTACCACTGAACTATATTTCCTACCAATAGTATAAATAGTATAAACGGAAAAAAATGTTCTAGCTGTTCACAAAAATTTGTTTTTTGCATTCCCTTTGTTGTTGCATCCATATCCCCATTTATCATTAGGACTTTGTAAAAAAAAATAATGTAGACATGTAGTTAAAGGGCATTGAATGCAGGGAAAACTTTTCTGTGAAATCACCACTAACTTGTGGAACTACGGACATCCCCGTCTGTTCTATTTCCTCACCCATAAAATTGTCTAAAAAATAACTTGTGTAGTGAATTTCTTCTCACCAGCTTTACTCCTCTTGCTCCTTTCCTTCCCCTCCTCACATTTTTTAAAAAATTAGAATAAAAATAAATGAAAGAAAAAATAAAAGGAAAAGCAGAAAATTAGCATTTTCTTGGCTGCATATTTCAGTTATTAATATTGCAATTTGAGGTAATGAAATTCACAAAATGCAAAAGGTTTAAGGTTTGTCTGGTGGGGTGAACTTCATCTCATAGTATATGGCTTGAATTTCAAGGTGAAGTTCATTATGCAGAATGCACAATGTGGGCAAACTGGCAATGTGATAAACTTTTCACTTTTGCATTTTTTGACTTTAATGTTTCATTTCTGTAGGTTTTGGGCTTTAATATGCTGTATAAATATAGAATATGTATTTGTGAGTATAAAATCCATGAAATGAAGAATTTTTTTTTCTGCTTTAAATCTTAGACTCTGAAAACCTGTTTGCTTTCTCGTTGACTTTGTTAGAAAGTATTAGAAACAGGCAAGGGAGCACTACCTTGGGATTATCCTCACCTATGCCCAGATTCATTTTGAAAGACAGAGGGTTGCTTTTCACCTTCTTTGCAGTTTTCAGAAGATTTAGTAAAATAAAGAAAGGTTCCTGGGAAGGGAAATCTGCAGATAAAGTAAAGATTCCATTTGATTCCTCCTTGGTAACTCCCTAGCCAACACTTTGGTTTCCCACTGTGTTCATGGCCAATACCACCTCCATCCCCCTACTGTAACTCTAATTAGTAATTTTGCTCACATTGAGAAGTGGGTGAGTCTCTAGGCAATAGGAACTGTTTATTACTAGTAGAGCACACGGCAAATCCCTCTCCCTCATTTGGATGGTCAGTGAACATGGGATGAATGCTTGGGGAAGGGATGATGTTAAGTCCTTACTGCCAAGATCTTTCCAGATCCCCAGGGTTTCTGACCAGGGAAGGAACCATTGTTGTCAACTGCAGCTTTCAGGCTGTCTGCTGGGAAACCTTTGCCTAGTGACTAGACTCTTAACTATCTCTCAGTGACTATGAATTGAGATGTGAAAGTCTATATTGAAGGAGATACTAATAGTGTTGAAATGAAGGTTTAGGGAATAAAGACAAAAAAGGATATTTTATTGCTCAGAATTTATGAGCTCTGAAGGCACCCCAGTCTAACCCCAGCACATTTTGTTGTCATACCCAACAGTGATTGCATTTTTGCATTTCAGAATCATAAATGTTCAGGACAAGGGAGACCTTATAGGAGCAAAATTATCAATTATTTACTTTACTACATTGCCATAATTTTAAAGTTATGCATCTTTAGAGGGGATTTGGTAATATCGACCTTACCTTGAAATTATTGATATAATGTCCTACACTCTACTTTTCTTTTAAATAAAACTTAAAGCTGCCATATTCAATACACTCATTTGTTGGGAATCTACCATGAAAAAAGTCTAATGACAGTTACAATATTCAATAATGATAATTACAATTTTCAATTTTTATTTACTGGTACCTTCGAACTGTGGTGTAAGTTCACAGACAGATAAGGGAGACCAATAAGAATACTAATAATTACATGAAGTAGTATTCACCAACTTGAGGCCTATGATAAATTCACAAAGAATGAAGAATTTACTCTGCCTAGGGAGTAGAAGGTGAAACTTGAATCCAGGAATATATAAACTTTGAAACAGAGAGGGCAGTATGGGGAAGGTGCTTGTCTTGAATGCAGCCAATCCTGATTCAATTCCTTGTACCCCATTTGATCCTCCAGTCATGACCAAGAATGATGCCTGAATACACTGCCAGGTGTGGTCCCCAAGGCAAAAACATTTTCAAAAGATTTGATATGAGTTAATGGGATAGAAAATTTAACTGGGATCAATTAAGATGATACTAGAGTATTGAGACCAAGAGGTCAAAGACATAGTATATTAATATATTTTGTATGTTAATAGGATATTAACACATGTGATCCCTGAACTAAATGTAGAAGTCTGAGAAAATTCACTTCTGCAAAAAACATCTTCATGTCCAAACTTGAGCCTTTAAGCATGTGGGGGAAAAACTTTCAAGATATCCAAGGTGCAGTTAGTAGAGCTATGTGGCTCCACAGTAGTTTACATGCTGCACTTGGAAAACACACACTTAAGAAGTATTTCCTTCTCCGAAATACTTTTCTACAAGCTTATCTTAAAACTCAACATTTCCATCATTGGTGTTATTCATGTTTTTTTTTTTCATGGGGTAGGGTGTTATAAGGGCATTCGTTTATAAAGGCAATGGAAGTAAATGTTTTGATAGTCCTTGCTATGAAAACCTCAGGCATCTGAAAGGTAGCTTCTGCCTCCACAAATCTCAAACACAGCCAGGCACCCTGGAGAAAACTGAGACTGTCCTAGTCTAGAACATCCTGGTTTTAGCTCATAGTGACTCATTCCTCATCTTAGATGAATGTCCCAACCCCCCAGGGAGTGTGTTTACATGTATATGCATGTTAATGGGAAGGAAATGGCACTCTCAATGCTGAGAATCACAGGTCTGACTGATACATTAGCATCTTGATTTGACATGGCTGTCAGAAAAATTATCTGTGACCCAGAAAGGGACATACTAAAGGAGATTTTCTCTCTTACATGACTTTAGCTGAGCTCTCCCCAGAGAAGGCCATGCCAATTAAGCAAGATATAAGCCAAATTGTGTATGTTGTAGTGCCTGGTGTTGACTGCTCCCCAGAGAGATCTACAAATTAATTTTCTCATTGTATCCTTGTTCTGTAACCAGTCTCAAAATGGAAACCTCAGCAGTTTATCTCCTTAATCTCATATTCCCTTCTTCATCCACGTTTTTCTCTAAAGCAAGATGAAATCATTTAACAACGATTTTAATAAGCACTAAAAAGTGTAATGAACCAGATAATGAAGAACTCATATTATTTTCTTTATCTGCTTTGTGTTTAATTTATTTTGTAGGCTCCCTTTGCTTGTTTTTTCTTGAGATTATTTCTAACAACATTAACAATGTAGGTAAATGTTTCATCTACTTTTATAGATAAAAGATTAAAAAATCCTGAATTGCAAACTTATTGGATCCCATCCAGACCCCAGGAACAGGTTTCCAAATTTCATGGCGGGGACATGGTGTAGACCTTTGGATCTTGATGTCATTCAGGTTCAGTCAATTTCTTTTAAGTCTCAACCCCAATGGAATTAAGGAAACCCTGCTGCTTTCCAACTTTAGTACAGCTGGAAAAGAAAGTAGAGCTCACACAAAATTGAACTTCTGCTTGTCTGCAGTTATAAGATTTTTAAAAAATAATATATTATACCACCATGAGATATACAATTACAAAGATGTTCATGCTTCGATTTCGGTCATACAGTGTTCCGGCACCCATGCCTCCAACAGTGCCCATTTCCTACCACCAACGTCCCCCAATTCGCTACCCCTTCCCTAGCCTGCCTCTATGGCAGGTTCTTTATTTCTTTTCTCTCTCTCTGTTTCTCTCTGTTTCTCTCCTCTTTCTCTTACACATTGAGGATTGCAATACATACATTAAGAGGTTATCATGTGTATCTTTTTGCCTGTATTCTATGATCAGTTCTAGGCTGGTATTATCACACTGTTAGTACACTGTTAGCACACTGTTAGCACATTAGCAAACTGTTTCCTTCTCTGTCTTACCTAACCTCTAACTCCCACACATTTGTGGCAGATTCCACCTTTGACAAGACCTTTTGATCCATGTTTTGCCTGACCTTGGATATTGGTATCATAGCATATATAGATATATAGATATATAGATATATATAGATATATACATATATACATATGTATATGTATGTTTAAATACAGTATAAACATAAATATGTATGTATGTTTATATACATATATATTTATGTCATGCAAATAAATGTAGTCATATAAGACTTGAATGAAGAAGATAAGACTAGGAGGAGATTAAATGTACAGGAGCTGAAGTTCAGAAATGGACAATTACTGGGAGAGCTTTCAGGTGTCTGAGCAATATGTTCTCTAAGATACTCGTAACCATCTTCACGGCCTGGGCAGTGTGTAAATTAGGTAGATTGGGTTAATGGAATTAATCAGGTATTTTATAAATCCTTAGTGACACTATATAGCTAGTGATTAAGAGTACTTAGTAGACAAGAATAGTAAACCAAGCAATGAAAGAATACTGCTGTGATAGACACTAGTTCCACATAGTTTCTACAAAGTGAGATTTTTACCTTGGGAATTTAGATAATGTGAACACTGCATAAGGATAAAAAACCCATTTCAGTGTGTTTTATTCCAAATATATAGAATTTCTATTTCATTAAAAAAATTCAAATGATCTGGAGCGATAGCACAGTAAGTACAGCATTTGCCTCACATGCAATAATTGGGTTCAATCCCTGGCACACATATATATATTCCCTTTGGCAGCTCCAGGATTGATCCCTGGTGCAGAGCCAGGTGGGCACTGAGCACTGGTGGACAGAAAGAAAATACAAATATTTCTAAACCCAATCCTAGGAGATTTTTAAATAGATTATAGGAAGAAGGAAAGCAAGAGATAGAGGGGGAGAGAACTAAAGAAGGACAGGAGATGGGAAGGAAGGCGATTAATTTATTCTCTGGAGATTGTTCAGTGTACTGGCCCAGAAGTTCCTCTTGTATGAGTCTGAAGAAAAAGAAGAAAGGTGATAGGTATTTGTCCCCTAAACAATATGAGGGTATGTCTGAAAGGAGAAATAGAATCCTTGCAGGAGGAGCTCTCACATTCTGAAACCTAAGGAAAGAGTACATTAAATTTCAGAGAAATATTATTCAGCTCTTTTGGGGTGCCTTATGGAAGCCTATGGTTAAGCAGAGTGAGTAGCCAATTTTCCTGGCTAGAAACCCTGGATGTCTTTACTGACATGCTAATTTCCAGAGCTTCAGTTTGTTCATCGCGACACTGGCTTGATATAAAAAAAAAAAAATACCATATAGGAAGTCCCTGCAACTATTCTCTGAGATCACATCAGAACCCAGGACATAAAATCTCGTGAGTCCTGAGGGTCGTGTGGTTATGTGGGTGCTCTCTCCTGCTCTGAGTCTCTCCTTCCCCTGCTCAGTGCTCCTCCTGTACTAAAGCTTCTTCTTTCCCTACAAACTGTTGGTGTCCTCAGATTTGTGCTAACAATGGGGTTTTCTTCCTTGGGAATTCATTAAAATGTAGTGGCATACCCTCATTTTGCATCACCGGGTGTGTGACTAATAGCCGCGGAATTCATGCCACAGATAAATAATTGGTCCTCCAGCTATCTTCCATGTCTTCAGAGACACGCAACCATGATCTATCACAGCTGCAGACATCTCAACGAGCATCATCTCTAGATCATAATAGATCATGTTACATTTGTATATGCTCTGGAGCATAATTTACTATTAAGCGGGGTGAAGATCAGCACCAAAGAAATTATCCTTCCGCGAAAGGCGGACTCTTCAACTGCATTATATGCATGCAGCAGTTTTTAAAATATTAATTATATTGTAAACTAAAGGTTTACTTTAGATATCATAAATCTGGGTGTCTCTTTTTCTGTGTGCCCAATAAATATACTTCTCATCAACTTTTAATTATGCTGTTTGCATTATTCTGTCCTGAGAATGAGAGTATGTGCTAAATCATGGCCTTCTAATGTGGACTACAGCATAAGTTTAGTTAATTAAACCATATATTTTATTAGTTCTTGCACCTCCATCTTGTAAAATCATGAATTATTGTGCTGAAGTTGGGGGAGATGTAAAATAACATAGCAAGCAAATTTTATTATTATTATCATCATTGTTAATTCAGGAGGTTCAGATAATTTAGGAAAAGCACTCATGGTTCTACTGCCCTCTGGACTCTGGTCATGCAGTCTACTAACATGGGAGGAGAGAAGCTATGATCAAAGGTTCAGGCCCCTAATAGGTGCTGTACTAGGCCACTGCACTACAAGTGCTCCAGTAGGGCAGGTCTAGAACTTGTTATGAAAGCTCAAATATGTGGTGTCTCTGGTGCCTTGAGCTTTCTTCTAAGCAAAAACAACTCTCCAAGCTGACTCAGTCACTCTGTTTCTTATCTTGTTTATTTTTTTTTATCTTGGGGGAGATGGGGAATGTCCACTCAATCATTTCCTCACTTCTTAGTGTGCAAAATAGAAATCCACAGCCTGATTGGGTGACATGGGAGGTTTGCTGCTGCATTTCCAGTCCATGGACACTGGCTAGTAGAAGCTGAGGAATCAAAGGAATTTGGGTTGCAATACAGCTCTGCTCATTCCAAGCCCTGTGACTAAGGAAATGATGGTTTTAGTTTCTCCATCTGAAAAACGGGCTACTTAAGACTACTCCTTCAAGTTACTGTGATGAGGAAGAGGGATGTAATATCAATCTTGTTCTTACTAGAGCACTGACATACAAGATGCAGTAACCTGGGGTATCTGTAGGTGTCATTGCTACTGCTGTTCTTACGGTTATAGTTGTGTCTCACAGGTCTGATGATTCAAAAAGCACCGCACAGAACAGAGCTGAAGCCAAATATGCAAGGGGAGTCAAGCTATTCCACAACACAGTTGCTATATTGAACTGTATTGTAATTTGTACACAATCTACTTTAGCCTACTGTAGGCCACTTTTCTGTAACTATACTGGAACTTGAGACCAAAACTAAAATATCTGTGTTCTCTCTGTGTGTTGACTGACCACTGAGCTATGTTGCACTGTAAGTAGTTTAGACGTTTCTGTCTGGAAGTGCATGCCTCAGTGTGTTTTAGCTTCACAGCTCTTGCCAGAACAAGCAAAGTCAAGACTAACAGACAGTTAGTCCCGTTGTTGACTGTTGTCCCGTTCAATGGAAGGAGGACCCAAAAGGGATGCTGGGACAGTTGCAGCTCCTGCTCCATATAAATGGCTCCCAAGAACTATTCTGGTTATATTAGCTCCTTCATTCTCTTCCTCCCCACCACCCCAAACAAAAAATAAATAAAGAACAGAGGCAAGATCTGTTTTCTTTCAACTTTTAAAGGCCTTTGAAGATGTAGCTATTTGAGAACAGTTTTAAAAGGTGTTTGTTTCTTGACTGCTGCTCAGGTGGTCAAGTCCCCCACCCTGTCCTTCTACAGGGATGTCAACCAGGGCAGTTGCATTTTATGGTTGGTTCAGGTCTTTCTCTTGCACACGGGGCTGGGTCCTCCACTTGTGCTGCCCTCCAGAACAGTCTGCAGCAGAGTTTGCAATAAACAGAGGCAATGAGTCATAGCAATGTGACCGGGGGTGATTGGAAGAGCCTTTTCTTACTTTCCCTCCCCTGTAGCAGTGTGGTTGGAGACCAGAGGAAGGAACCCCAGAGAAAGACTTTTTGCCTGTAATGGATCCCATATGCCCAATGCTGAGTGCTGATATTCCCCAGTCCCAAAGCACCTAAGCTTTGATTTTTATTTTATTTTGGATGGGCGGAGAAAATCAATATGCAGGGCCTCAGATCTCAAGTTGACAGTTCAACATTAAATAAAGCATTAAACGCAAATACTTTTTGTTCCTAGTGAGCCTGTGTGTGGTCTTACGCTCCACCCTAACCCCAGTCCTTTGGCTCTAAATTCTATTTAATTGTATATACCACTTTCATAAAATTATAAAAAAGACTTATGCTATGAACAAGGAAAATTCTATTCTTCTCCCCAGAACGAAGAAATTAAAAGGAAACGACACTTCCAATATATCACAATTACTGTCCCTGTGCACTGGGTAGAGCTAGGAAAGGAGGAAAGACAGGAACTTCAGTGACAGTCCCATGCCCAAGGACCAGTGTAACCACTAAAATAGCAGGAAAATCTAATTTGGGACTTCTGCCTTTGACTACATTTTATAGGCTCTTTCCTTCATTGTTGCTATTTTGTAAGAAGGAAAGGAACATTTTGGCAAGATGTGTCTGTTGACAGAGAGAAATCTGCAGCTATGAACTGAGCGTAATTCCTAGGACCAAGCGAGAATTTTTTCTGCTTCTGTTTTGACAACCTAATTTCAAATTCAACTTGCGCCTTCATGAATCTAAGGAATTTCAGTAATCAGTGGCTGGAAACATTTTGAGAAAACATAAGCTTGAACCCATCATAGACTGTAAAACCTCCACAATCTACTTTATGCTTGACAAATGTAAGAAACTCAGCTAGAGCACAGACCTAGAACATTTTTTCTTTTGATCTGATGGGCTGCATCTTTGTCAAGACAGGGGTTTGTGGCTTTGCAGGAAAGCAGAAGCCAAGCTGAATTCCAGATGGAAAGGAAATCCAAGTGTCACTCCAGGATGCTGATGATCTGGTTTAGTCATTAAGATTGCCACAACTAACAGAAAGCTTCAATCTGAGTCATTAAGAATTTACTAGTTTTGTCTCTCAACCCCACTGCGGGAGACCCCTGAACCTTTATTTTCCTTCGAGACTGTCCTGGGTTTTCTTCTTTAACATTGTCCCTGATTTATGGTATGTCCACATTTCCCTGGATAGTACCATCTTTTTGAGTTATACATCATCAGAGTGACTCATTCTGATGATGTATGGCCCCAATACATCATCAAAGCTCCTTGCTCTGCCGTTGCACTAATGATATGTTAGTGTAATACATCACCAGGCTAAGCTGCAGCTGTGATGGATGGCGCCCGCCGAGGGTGATGGGAGCCTATGGAGAGGAAGCTGAAGAACAGGCTCTGGCTAGTAACAAGAGGAAAATCAGTCAATCCCAAGTCTACTTGCCTTCCTGGTACCAATGCTTATATTGAATTGGTTCTGTGGTATGTGTCTTGAAATCTGAACAAATGAAAAGCCACTGAAATAAACATAATTCTTAAAATGAGCAAGCACATACTGTTACCTTATACATATCATGGTACCTTAGAAGTTATATGCATAAGCATTTTTAAAAGGAAGGAAGAGTCTAATGGGTTGAACTGGCCAAAATGAAGCAATCTAGGTGGTCTATAGAACAAGGACTTTGCAATAGAATATGTGACCACAGACGACACACATATCAGGAGTGATAATGTATACTCATTCTCAACCACATTCAACTCAAGAATTTATATGGAAGTAGTTTCTCTGATGTATTTCTCTCAAATCCCATTTCTGTCAGTGCGTACTTCCAACCCAGACGTTCTGACTAATTAAAAAGGTTGCCTTATGGGACCTCTAGAGCATAATGTTGCCTATGTGTTACATTGAACCTGGATCTGCTGGCTCCATTTCCTTATCTAGAAATGGGATAACATAAAATACATCATGGACGTGTTATGAGAATTTTGGAGCTAGCATCCCTAACTTATCTATAAAGCAAACAATAATGCTAATCTAGCTACTACTGCACTATTTCAATGGTTGTTAGTACCACTAACACCTCAGGCTCTCTAGTGTTGGACACCAGTCTCTGCCCTCAATGTCCTGTGCCACGTCTCTTACTTGGAAGACTCAGTATACATAAGCATGTTAAGAATCTGAAGGAGTCTAAGGTTACAAAAGTAAAAAAATTCTCCTTCAAATTCTCAAGATATCATTGTGGTTGAAACCCTTGGCCCTATATTGGAAAAAAATCAAGGAGGAGAAAAATCAAGACATAGGAATTTTGGGGGGCAAAAGAAGACACATTAACTAGGGACCTGGACATTTTGGAGATATAGAGGTAAGTTTATTATAAACATCAAAATGTAAGAGGCAACAGTATTTTAAATATGTGTCCCAAAATACAATCATTAAATGTTCAAAATGAGTTGAATAAGGAGGCAGGATTGGGCAGAAACTTTGGGGCACTAGTGGAAGGACACTGACACTAATGGTGGGTTTAGAATGGAATCATTGAGTGCCTGAACCTTATTATTAACAGCATTGTAAATCACAGTACTAAATATGTTTTTAAACTGAAAAATGAAAAATAATTGAGTGGAGATAATAAAAGAGTGAGTGTTAATTCTAATGCCAATGAATAATAGAATGGTTACTCTGATAAATCGATACACCTACTAAAATGCACTAAAGTTAGGAAAAGAATCACATACATTTTCATTGAGCTGAAACTCATGCAAAAATTAACTATCTTATAATATAATTTAGTGATATATACAGTACTCTTCTAATGTGTAACCACTGCCTTCATCTTATTCCATATTTTCATCATCAACCCTACCCCCAAATTTCATACTTAGTAAGCTGTCATTTCTCACTTTCACATCTATCCATTCCTTGCAAGTACAAATCTTTCTATTTCTATAGTTAAATCTATGGGTAGCAACATATAATAGGTAGTATTTGTATCCGATTTTTCCCGTAGAATACTGAATTTGAGATCCATTCACATTGTAACATATATTAAGATTTGTTCTTTGTTATGACTGAATATTCTGTTTTTTAAAAATTTTTATTACACTACCATGAAATATACATTCACAAAGATTTTCATGATTGGGTTTCAGTCACACTGTGTTTTAGCACCCGTCTCTCCACCAGTGCACATTTCCCACCACCAATGTCCCCAGATTCCCTCCCCCTCACACCACCAATGTCCCCAGATTCCCTTCCCCCTCACCCGGTCTGCATCAATGGCAGGCACTTTTCTTCTCTCTCTCTCTCTCTCTCTCTCTCTCTCTCTTCTCTCCTCTCTCTCTCTCTCCCCTTCTCTTATAGGTTGTGAATGTATGTATTGCAAGCCATAATATCCTGTTTTAACATGTAAGTAAACATGTAATAACTAAAAAAATGCATGCATATATAACAGATAATATAACATACTTATATACTATATATTAATATATATTTGTCTATATATGTTAGTTTAATGGTTGTACATAATTTAAATATGCATGACTTATTACATTAGCACTTTACCTTCATCCATTAGTCTATTGATGGATATTTTATCTACTTCCACATTTTGGCTATTGTAATTGTTTGCTGCTAACAACATTAATGTATAATTTTTTAGTTCTTGTATTCATTCATTTGAGGTATATATATATATATATATATCTCATTTGTATCACTTGTCTTCCCATTGATCATCAATTTGCTCGAGCGGGCACCAGTAACATCTCCATATGTCCTGTCACATGATATATATATATATATATATATATTAGAAATAGAATGTCTGGAATAGATGGCAATTCTATGTTTAAATTTTTTAAACTTGCCAACTTTTTTCCATATTTATTGAAATATTTTTTATCCTTCATTATTGTTACTGTTTTTGGCATATTGAATACACCACGAGTAGCTTGCCAGGCTCTGCCATGGCTCTGGGTTCATATCAGGGAGCCCAGTCTTTTTCTATGTCAGGCTACATTATTTTTCTTTTTATTTTTTATCGTATTCATATCAGTGGGTGGGAAGTTGTATGTCATTTCTTCTTGATTTGTATTTTGAAATGACAAAAATTTCAGGTGAATATTGGCCATTTCTTATCCTGTCTGAAGAATGTCTATTCAACACATTTGCCCAGTTTTTAATAATGCTATTTTTTTATTAAGTAGTAAGAATTTAAATATTTTGCATACTAAATCTTTATTAAATATATGATGCTCAAATATTTCTTATAGTCAATATTTTTATTTCCACTCTCTTTAAAATGTTTTTTGATGAGCAAAACCTTAAAAGTCTATCCAAACAACCCATACAGACCCAGGTTTTAACAAATTCCAGCATCCACTCTAAACTCTACAGCTCAGTCTCATATATATATATCACATAAGTCAAATATAGATAATACTTTAGATATTATGAATTCTGAGGTAAAATTCTGCTCCAGGTAACTGTCCATCACTGTATCACTGTCTTCCCATTGTTCATCGATTTGCTCAGTGGGCACTTGTAACATCTCCATTAGTCCGGTCACAGGCAAGTGTAACCCAAGGGGCATCTGCTTTCTCCAGGGACAGGAGGAGCCCAAAAATCATTCTTCAGGTCATGGAACTGAGGTCCATGATTGTTACTAGATTTTGGCATAACAAGAAAATAAAACACGGGTAGCTTGCCAGGCTTTGCCGTGTAGATGGTATAGTCTCAGTAGAAGGCTATCATCTCAAGCTTTTACTGTCCATATAATGGATACATGTTTCAACATATAATCAAGGGAATAGTATAGAATGATAGGTTTCCATACCAAAAGAGAAAGGTCGGAAATAAAGAAGTGACTGGATTCCAACTAAGTTCAAGAATTTTGAAGGTGAATTTCACTGGATCTTAAAAATTTGTAATAAATAATCCTCTTTGGTGTGATATACTTAACCAAGATACTGGGAGGGACATCCTGAGTCAAAGAAGTTGGTGGTTCTATTCTCTGAAACTGAGAAGATGTAGGCCCTATCCTTGGGTCTGTGGTGGTGAACTGCAGTCCCACTGATCTCTGACAAGTCTTTGAGTCTATTCTTCCTTTTATATATATTTTAAGTTATATGGATAATTTTATGGTCCAGCCCTTGTAGAATCTAAGAAATCTAACAGCCTTATTTCATTTTGTACTATTTTATCTGTCAGCTTTAATTCAAATAGGCAGTATCTTTGCTGGTATAATCCTACCAGGGGATACCAGCCGCAATCTTGCTTCCAGTTTCATCGCTTGCAATTTCTACCTTCAATAAAACATTAGAATACAGTTCAGCCAAGTTCTTTGCCACTTTATAGTAAGAATAACTTTCCTCCATTTTACAATAAAGTGTGACTCATTTTCTTCTGAAAGCTCCTCACAACTGCCCTTAACATCCACATTTATACCATATACCTTGAAATGCCTCCAGCCTCTCCCCATTACTTAGTTCTAAAGCCATTTATTTGTTATAGTAACATCCTACTCCTTTGTAGTTGCTATAAGAAAATATCATAGGTTTAAACAATGTACACTTATCCCTCAACTCTGGGAGCTGAGATATCTAAGATCAGTTTCCCAGAATTATTAGTTCCTGTCAGAGTTCACTTACTGATTTGTAGATGAGTCCTTTTTGCCCTGTGCTTATTTTAGAAGAGATAACCCTGGATGAGTGTTCACTTCTCATTGAGTTCTTTCACTCCTCATAAGGACACAAATATCATCATAGTTCTCCATAATTCAGACCTTATGTATAACTAGTTATCTATCGAAGACTTTCATAGCTCCAGATATCTTTATTGTGAAATTCAGGCTTCAGCATATAGTTGGGGGAAGGAAGACGGGGAAAGAAGAAACAAAAACATTTAGATTTCATACTAGCATTTTAATGCCATGTATAAATCATTGCCAAATCAAAGACCATGTGTATGTACCCTATGTTCTCTTTTTTTTAGTTACTCATTTGTATGAAGGCAAGGGATTTAAAGGTTAATTATAGTTGAGAGTGTAGTCATACAATGTTCCATCACTAATCCAATGTTCCATCACTAATCCCACCACCAGTGTCACAGTGTCAACTTCCTTCCACCAGTGTCCACACATTCCTTCCCATTCCTGGTTTGCCTCTTTTTTTTTACTTTTTGGGTCACACCCGGCAATGCTCAGGGGGCTACTCCTGACGCTGCACTCAGGAATTACTCCTGGTGGTGCTCGGGGACCATATGGGACGCCAGAGATCGAACCCAGGCAGGCACAGGCCGGCTGCGCGCAAGGCAAACGCCCTACCCGCTGGGCTATCGTTCCAGCCCCCTGGTTTGCCTCCTTGACAGGCACATTTTCAAGTTTGGCTGTTATTGTTTGGGTCTTCTGCTTACAAATTTGTGTATTCTGTGGCTTAGATTTGTGTGCTCCTGTGCTGAACTAGGGCAAAGGAAGGAGGAGCCCAGGTGGGGAGCTCTGGGCTGGACAGTGTGTGGACATGGGAGTCTGGGATGGACAGTGTGTGGATGTGGGAGTCTGGGCTGGACAGTGTATGGACGTGGGAGTCTGGGCTGGACAGTGTATAGACATGGGAGTCTGGACTGGACAGTGTATAGACATGAGAGTCTGGACTGGACGATGTGTGGACGTGGGAGTCTGGGCTGGACAGTGTGTGGATGTGGGAGTCTGGGCTGGACAGTGTGTGAATGTGGGGAACTACAGGAGGTCAGCATATGGCAGGAATCAGTATTGACAAGATCAGGAATGGTGATGTGACACAACAGGGTGTGAAGGAAGCACAACATAGGGGTGTGGGTGTATTGACACCATGGCTGTGGTGTACTGTCACTTGACTCTAGGTGTACTGATGCATGGCTGTGGGGTACTGACACATGGCTTGTGGGTGTACCGTCACTTGGCTGTGGGTGTACCAACACATGGCTAGAGGTGTACTGACACATGACTGTGGTGTACTGATACATGGCTGTGAGGTACTGTCACTTGGCTCCAGGTGTGCTGGCGCATGGTGTGGGTGTACTGACACATGACTGTGGTGTAGTCACACATGGCTTGGGGTGTACGGAGAGATGGTTTGTGCTTGTCCTGAAATGTAGTCATGTAAAGGGTCATCACATTGCTAGTTTAGGGTTTGTTCCCAGTGCTGAGACTGTTCAGGATCTGTCTTAGTCTTTGTGATTTCCCCTTTAACAAAACAAAGGAAACACAATGATCTCAGGACAGCATAAGAGCTGTTTCACATGGCCCAGTGTCCACGTAAGACACAATCTGTGGCAGACTCAGTGTGGGAGTGTCCACCTCAACACGGTGACTCACCCCCAGCTGTGGGACGGTGTGTGTCCGCCTCATCACAGTTAGTGACTAAACTCAGCCGTGGGACAGTGTGTGTCCACCTCATCATGGTGTTAGTGACTAGACTCAGCTGTGGGAGGATGTGTGTCTACATAGTCATGGTGTTAGTGACTAGGCTCAGCTGCAGGAGGGTGTGTGTCACATAGTCATGGTGCCAGTGACTAGACTCAGCAGCAGGTGGTGTGTGTCACATAGTCACAGTGTTAGGACACCTGCAGCTCAGCATCCTCTGCGCTGAGCTGCTTGAAGCTTCTGTTCCCGTGCGGCCTCTCAGGCTCTGCTCCGAGGGTCCAGGGCTTCCCTCCTGGCAAGTCTCCATGGCGCTTGGGATTACCGGGTACCTGGCTGTGTTCAAGCTCCCCAGGTCACACCTACAGTGCTTGGAAAATCCTTTCTTCTAAGACTAGGAAACAGTAGCAAGATGTGCACAATCACCAGTTTTATCCAAGGTAGTACAAGTGGGGGCCTCCATGAGAGCCTCCATGTTCCACATCTGGACTTCCCCCTCGTCAGCAATCCACCCAGCAGACCAGCCTATCACAGCCCAGCTCATCGAGATGCACCCTGCAGCAGTCTTTTTTAATCCAGCCCAGAGCCTCACAACAAGCCAGATGACCCCCGACTCCATGAGGGCCTCCATTTTCTACATCCGGACTTCCCTCTCCTCAGAACTCCACCCAGCAGACCAGCCTGTCACAGCCCGGCTCATGCAGCTCTATGCAGCCGCGTGGTTCAACAATAAATGCTGGATTTTGAGAGACTACAAGAGTATGCTACTCGCACAGCAGAGCCTGGCAAGCTACCCGTGTCGTATTTGATATGCCAAATACCAGTAACAATTATAGACCTCATTCCCATGACCTGATAGAATGGTTTGAGACTCTTTATGTTTCTGGAGCAATCAGGT
Source organism: Cryptotis parvus (assembly GCA_021461705.1). Taxonomy (NCBI): domain Eukaryota; kingdom Metazoa; phylum Chordata; class Mammalia; order Eulipotyphla; family Soricidae; genus Cryptotis; species Cryptotis parvus. The sequence continues at coordinate 59,498 of JAJIBD010030646.1, read as the reverse complement.
GCCCTTGGGCTCTACTTGCATGAGACAGGGCATATTGAGATGTTACTGTTGCCCGCTCGAGCAAATCGATGATGAACGGGAAGACAGTGATACAGTGATACAGTGGCTTAGATATATACCTATACCTCACTTTGACATGACCAGTATGCTCAAGTCCCCTGAATCCTGCCCATTACCTCCCTTCTACCTACCTCTTCCAATTCTATCCTATATTTATTTCCTCTTCTGTCTGTCTCATATAAACACTCTAGGGTCAAGTGTAATCTAGTTATCTCCTCTTTGTTTTGCACACCCCTGTCCTGTTATTCTATATATTGAGATAAGTGAAATCATCCAGTATTCATCCTTTAAATGATGAAAAAAATTTAAAAAATTTAAAATTGAATCACTATGGAATTAAAAAATTGCAAGTCATTTTAAAATTGAATCACTATGGAATTAAAAAATTGCAAGTCATTCATGATTGGGTTTCAAACATACAGTTTTCCAATGTGGATGGGGTACAGAACAGAAGGGACCCTCATTCACTGCTGGTGGGAATGTCAACTGCTCATACTTCTTTGGAAAATATGGACATTCCTCAAAAAACTAGGAATTAAACTTCCATTAGACCTAGCTTGTCCTTCTAATTTAATTAACATTCATAGTATTAGCTCTAGGTCTATAGTTTATTTTGCTTTTATTGTTTTCAGAGAGGACCATACCTTACTAAAGCTCAAGGGTTACTCCTGACTCTATACTCAGGTATCACTGCTTGACCTCAAAGAAAGAAGAGCAGAAATACTGGAAGACGCAGCAGAAGCTGGGAAAAGCATTCACAATGCCCGCCTGTCCTTCGCCAACTATAAGACCAAGATGACTGCCCTCCAACACCCTGATGGATCTATCACATCTTACAGAAAGGCAATGGAGAAGATTATCCATGACTTCTACTCAAATCTCTTTGATAGCCACATCCACCTGCCCACATACCAAATTCCACAGGATGGATATGTCATTCCCAACTTTCTCCCTTCTGAAATCCGACATGCCATCTCGTCTGTAAAGAAGGGAACAGCACCAGGCCCAGACAAAGTCAGACCCGAACACCTGAAGAATCTACCATCGGTACTCATCACTACACTAGCTCGGCTCTTCACACGCTACCTGTCTGAATGCAAGGTGCCCTCCCAATGGAAAACCAGCAGGACAGTTCTACTGCTCAAGAAGGGAGACATTCACGACATCGGCAACTATCGCCCCCATCTGCCTGTTGTCCGTCATCTACAAGCTGTTTACATGAATCATCCTGAACAGAATTAGCAGAACACTAGATGAAGGACAACCATGCGAGCAAGCAGGCTTCCAGAAAGGATTCAGCACAATCGACCATATCCACACAGTCACCAAGCTCATCGAGGTTTGTAGGGAATACAAGATGCCGCTCTGTCTCACGTTCATTGATTTACAGAAAGCCTTTGATTCTGTGGAGACTGAAGCAGTCATCGAAGCCCTAGCCAAACAGGGTGTTCAAACCCAATACATCAAGATCCTTCGTGAGCTGTACTACGGATTCACCACCAGGATCTCACCATTCTACAAAGAAGTGATCATTAATGTGAAAAGAGGGGGTTCGACAGGGTGATATCATTTCACCAAAACTCTTCAGCACCACCCTTGAGAACATCATGCAACAATTAGAATGGGAAGGAATGGGAGTGAAGATAGATGGTCGGCAACTACACCACCTCCGCTTCGCTGATGACATCATTCTAATAACACCAAATATTAGCCAAGCGGCACAAATGCTGGCTGACTTCGACCGAGAATGTGGAAAGATAGGTCTACAACTGAACATAAAGAAAACTATGTTTATGAAGAATGAACTAGTTCCAGAGGCCCCATTCACTCTCAATGGAACAAACATCTCTGAATGCAGCAGTTATGTGTACCTAGGTCGAGAAATCAACATGATGAATGACCTAAAACCTGAGCTGCGCAGGAGGAAGAGAGCGGCATGGAATGCCTTCAAAGGCATCGAAGAAATAGCTAAAATGACAAAGAACCTCTGGCTCCGGGCACATCTTTTTTGACTCCACTGTTCTCCCTGCATTAACATATGCCTCAGAAACCTGGGCCCTACTAAAGCAGGATGAGAATGCTATTCGGGTCTCCCAGAGAGGAGTTGAAAGAGCTATGCTTGGAATATCACGATTCACTCAAGTGAGAGAAGGAATCCCGGAGTTCTGACCTCCGTCGCTATTCCAGAATCAGGGACGCTGTCTCGTTTGCCAAGGCATTGAAAATCAGATGGGCTGGACATGTAATGCGATTTGGAGACAACCGCTGGACTAGAGCCGTTACTGACTGGATCCCACGGGATGTCAAAAGATCACGTGGCCGGCCACCTACAAGATGGTCTGACTTCCTTGTAAAGACACTGAAGGAACGGTTTGAGGCTTGAGGTTCTTTATGTTTCTGGGGCAAGCAGATGCCCTTGGGCTCTACTAGCATGTGACAGGATGTATGGAGATGTTACTGGTACCCGCTCAGCAAATGTATGATGAACAGGAAGACAAGTGATACAAGTTGCTCAGTTACTGACAGAAACTGCAAAAGCCAAAAAATTATTAAAGAAAGGCTTAAACATTAACCATTTTCTTTCAATATAGAGAATCAGTTCTACAGTCAACAAAATGGAAATATTCATTTATTCTAAGCTTACAGGGAACAATTTCAAATACTTCCCACAGATAAAGTCATAAAATGGACAGCCAGAATTTTTCAAGGGTGATAATATGCATATGCTTTCAAGGTGTGATAAAAATCAGTATTAAAATTTTTAAAAACTATTATTTGGAGAAATTTAGAATATGTAATTTTAGTAGCATATAGAATAAAGATAATAGTACAATAAGATATTTAAATGTCCCAGCTTGTTAAATTATGACTTTGGAATGTAGTAAAAATGGGATTTATAAGCAAAAATTTCTCTATTGGAAAATTACAAAGGTAAATAATTGGGAATAAGCCTTTTTGCTTTTGGTTTAGAAAATTATACTGCAATCATTAAATTGACAAATAACAAAAACAAATTCAAAGATAGCAGATAAAAGTTAATAAAGATACAATTAAAAGCGAGTGAAGTACAAAATAATGTCAGATGATCAACAAGGCCACAAGTATGTGCTTTAAAATTTGAAGATAAATAAAATAATATAATTTCTGTTACAACGAGAAACAAGGAGGGATAATTATATGTATAGAACTACTAAGAACCAGAATATAACCAATTTGATTATTTTAGAAAAAAAATTCTTACAAAATATTATATGCAAAACTGGACTCAATAACAAATTCAATACTCCTATAATCATAAAAATATTTATTCATTAGCCAGAGAAAAAACTCATGAGAAGCAGGAAGGTTTAATTAAATATTTTGTTTGCAGTTGGTGCTCAAGCATTACTCCTGCCTCTGTACAATGCTTAAGGACCATATGCATACTGATAATAGAATTTATATCAGCCCTGTGCAAGGCAGAACTTGGGTCAGTTGTGTGCAAGGCAAATACCTTATATGCTATATTATCTCTTTGATTCATTTTTTTGTGTATTACAACATGTAAAATTTTCTTGAGACCAGAACAAAATATTAATATAAATCTGGTAGTAAGACCAGGTAAAAAAATGAATTATAAGCTTATTTAAAACTTTCTTTCTTTTTTTTTTTTTTCCACGGGGCCACACCCAGCCTGCATAGGGCTTACTCTGAGGGGTTAAGCCCTGTAAGACAGGGCTTACTTCTGTCTCTTCACTCAGTGATAACTTCTTGTGATGCTCATTGGGTATGTGGGATGCTAGGGATTGAGCCCCGGTCAACTGCATGCAAAGTACGCAGCCTACTCACTATAAAATCACTTCAATCCCCACTATTCTAAAATTTTCTAAATAAAATCACTGTATCACTGTCTTCCCGTTCATCGTCGATTTGCTCGAGCGGGCACCAGTAACATCTCCATATGTCCTGTCTCATGCAAGTAGAGCCCAAGGGCACCTGCTTGCTCCAGGAACATAAGAGCCTCAAACCATTCCATCAGGTCATGGGAATGATGTCTATAATTGTTACTGGTATCTGGCATATCAAATACAACACGGGTAGCTTGCCAGGCTCTGCCTTGCGGGTAGCATACTCTTGTAGTCATCTCAAAATCCAGCATTTATTGATGAACTGCGTGAGCCGGGCTGTGATAGGCTGGTCTGCTGGGTGGAGAAAAATAAAATATTCTTAGAGAAATTTAAGTTAAAAACTTGTATCAGTAGCTTTAAATAATTTGGTAAAATATTTCTTATTTTATATATAAGTAGCTGGATATTTTTGGTATATATAAATATATCAATAGTTAAAATAATTAGATAAATTTCAAAATTATAGCTATTAATAAAAAAGAAACAAAACAAATTTTAGAAAGAGATATCCATCTGCAACTTTATAAGAAGTGCAACAAAAGCTATAACAAGATAACAAGTAGCATACTCAATATGTTGTTGGCTAAAACATCTGGAGGGAAAAGAAGATTCATTACAGACACTTCTGTTAAATATTTTAATAGAGTTCTTAGTTGGAACAATAAGCAAAAACTAAGCATAAAAGGTATAAGGATGGAAAGAGGAAGTATATCAACATAGAGGACATAATTGGCTTTATTGAAAACTCTAAAGTATCTGAAGACAAATTATAAAGATCAATAAGAGTTTTTCCAACATAGTAAGATTTCAAACCAAAAATTTTAAATCAAGTGTCTAGTGATTTTCACTACATTCCATCACCACTACATAATCATCTCTCCATGTTTTAAATTGTCAGCATCATAGTATTTTCTTAAGCTTCAAATAAGCTGATTTGCAATTCTGTGAATTTCAATAGTTTATATTTATTCATTTGTATTCATGTAGTTAACACCAACTCCAGAATAAAATAGGGGGAAAAAGGATTTTTCTCATAAGTGGAATATAAACCCCACTGTCAAATAGTACAAATTGGCAAAGTAGATCATGAACAAAGTCTAAATTTCTGTTGCTTCAGCACATACACTTAAACACACTATACCACATGCTACAGAGTCAGAGTGAAAGTATGAAGAGCAAAAACAAAGAAGCTAATGGTAGACCAAAAAAATTCAGGTACAGCTTTGCTAGTATCAGAACAAACAGCATTAAGTAATAAGAGATAGAAATGAACATTGCATCCTTTTAAAGGATCAGTAAATTAAGAGAACTTAACTCTTTTCAACACATATGCACCAAGTTAAAGACAGCAAAGCTTATAAATCAAAATCAATAGAGCAAAAGAAGGAATACTTACAGTAACACAAAAGTAAGAGGAGACTTCAATCTCCAAATTTTGTCAAAGATCAGATCAAACAGAATATCAGTAAGGAAACAAGGGTCGTAAAGGAAGAATCTGAAGAATTGAAAATTAATAGATATTTATATACTACTGACAAAAGCTAACTATACATTCTTTGGTGCACATGGAACATTATAGAGTATATGCTAGGGATACGGGTATCTATTAAGCTAAAAATTATAAATACTTAATATTTTTCTGAGCATGTTATGAAGATAGAAACTTATGATATAAAGATATAAAGTGTGTAAAATCCTAAATGCTGGAAACTGAACAACATACTGCTAAATTGATACTCTATCAAAGAGGAAATCAAAGAGGCAATTAAGAGATTCCTTGATATAAATGGGATATTCTATCAGAAACTGCACTGAGCGGGGCGTTTCACAGTACCAGACGTTACCATCTTGTATCAGAAAATGAGAAAAAAAAAGCTCAAATAAATAAATAAACTAATAGCCAGAAAAGCTAAGAAAAAAAAGTACATGAATCTTAAAGTTGGTAGAAGGGAGGAAATAATAAAAAAATTAGAGCAGAAATCAATGACAATTTACAAAACAAAATCCAATAAACAGTTCAAATAATTTAGGAAAAGAAATATTTTGTTTGGGGGGCCACATCTGGTGATGCTTAGAGGTTACTCCTGGCTCTGCACTCAAGAATCGCTCTGGGCAGTGCTCAAGGGACCATATGGGATGCTGGGGATTAAACCTGGTAAGTTGCATAAAAAGGCAAGTGATTTGGAGACAAACGCTGGACTAGAGCCATTACCGACTGGATCCCATTGGATATCAAAAGATCACGTGGCCGCCCACCTACAAGATGGTCAGACTTCCTTGTCAAGACCCTGAAGGAACGGTTTGGGCTCTTCATATTCCTGAATCAACCAGATGCCATTGGGCTACATTGGCACGTCATAGGGACCAATGGAAATGTTACTGGCGCCCACTCGAGCAAATCGATGAATAACAAGATTCAAGTGATCAAGTGATCAAGAGACACGAAGTGGGAAAATGGATTAAAAAACTGAATCCAACGTTTTGCTGCCTACAAGAAACACTTCTGAATAATCAGAGCAAACACAGAATCAAAGTCAAAGACTGGGAGACAATTCTCCACACAAACAACTCTTCAAAAAAGGCTGGGGTGGCCATACTAGTATCTGACAACAAAGACTTCAGGCTGAAAACGTTAAGAAAGGACAGTGGAGAACTTTTCTTAATAATTAACAGATATTTATATCAGAAAGTAATTGTACTCCTAAACATATATGCACCCAATGAGGGGTCAGCAAAATATTTAAAACAACTGCTAATAGACTTCAAAAAGACATTGACAGTAACACAATAGTGGTTGGAGACTTCAACACTGCTCTATCAACTATTAATAGATTGAGCAGACTGAAACTCACAAAGCAAATACTGTCCCTCAAGGAAAAAATGGAAGAAAGAAGGCTGGTAGATAAATACAGGGCATTTGATCACAAAAAAGGCAAATACACATTTTTTTTCAGTGCACATTGAACATTCTCCAAGATAGATGACATGCTGAGCCACAAAACATAACTCTATAAAATAAAAAGATAGAAATTGTGTCAACTATTTATTCAGACCATGTTCACAGAATTTGGAAGTTAAACAAACACAGAAACAGGGAGTCAAACCAAACAACTGGAAACTGAACAGCTCACCACTGCTAAACCAGTGGCTCATGGAAGAAATCAAAGAGGGAATCCAAAGTTTCCTGGAAACAAATGAAAATGAAGAAACAACTATAAGAACTTGTGGGATACAGCGAAAGTAGTGTTAAGAGGATAGTTCATAACTCTGCAATCATTCATCAGGAAAGAAGAAAGGGCTCACATAAATAACCTGACTTCACAGCTCAAAATCTTAGAAAAAGACCAACAAAAGGAACCCAACACAGGCAAAAAAGAAGGAAATAATAAAACTTAGAGTGGAAATCAATGAGCAAGAATCATAAAAAAAAATAAATCCAGAAGATTAATGAGCTTGTTCTTTGAAAAAATAAACAAGATCAACAAACCACTTGCAAGACTCATAAGGAAAGGGAAAGATAGAACCAAAGTAAATAGAATCAGAAATAGAAAGGGAGCATAACAACAGAAACCATAGAAACCCAAAAGATCATCAGGGGGTTACTTTGAGAATCTATATGCTACGAAAAAGAGAACCTGGAAGAAATAGACAAATTCCTGAGTCCTAAAGCCTCCCACGGCTGAAAGAAGACACGCAATGCCTGAATAAGCCTATCACCATTGAGGAAATTGAAACAGTAATTAAAATCTGCCCAAACACAAAAACCCAGGTCTAGATGGATTCACTAGTGAATTCTTCCAAATCATTAAGGAGGACTTATGCCAGTTCTTTCAAGCTCTTCCAAGAAATAGAAGAAATAGAAAATGTCAAATAGCTTCTACAAGGCACATATCATCCTCATACTCAAGGCAGGCAGAGACATCACAAGAAAAGAAAATTACAGAACAATCTCCCTGATAAACACAGATGCTAAGATCTTCAACAAAATACTAGCAAACAGAATTCAAAGACTCATCAAAAAGATTATACAACACAACCAAGTGGGATTCATTCCTGGAATGCAAGGATGGTTCAACATTTGCAAGTCAATCAATTTGACAAGATCCAACACCCATTCATGATAAGAACTCTCCATAAAATTGGAATCGAAGGAATCTTCCTCAATATAGTCAAAGCCATCTACCAAAAGCCCACAGCAAGCATCATTCTACATGGGGAAAAACAGAAAGCCTTCCACTGAAGATCGGGCAGAAGACAAAGTTGCCCACTCTCACTACTTCTATTCAATACAGTACTGGAAGTACTTACCATAGCAATTAGAGAAGAAAAGGACATTAAGGGAATCCAGATAGGCAAGAAATAAATCACTATTTTCAAATGATATGATATTATACCTAGAAAACCCTAAACTGTCTACCAAAAAGTTGCTAGAAACGATACCTATAGTAGAGTGGCAGGGTACAAAATCAATACCCAAAATCAATGGTTTTCCTATATATGAATACAAAAGAGAAAAAAGGAATACTAAGAAAATGATCCCATTCACAATTGTGGCACAGAAAATTAAATACCTAGGAATTAGTTTAACTAAGAATGTAAAGGACCTGTACAAAGAAAAATACTAAACGCTACTTCAAGAAATGAAAGAGAACATGAGGAAATTAAACACATTCCCTGCTCATGGACTGGTAGAATTAACATTGTCAAAATAACAATAATTCCTGGAACTTTATACAGATTCAATGTGGTCCCTATAAAGATACACATGACATTCTTCAAAGAATTTGAACAAACACTCCTAAAATTTGTATGGAATAATATACTCCCACGGATAGCTAAAGCAATAAAGAAGATGGGAGGCATCATCTTTTCCAACTTCAAACAGTACTACAAAAGTGGTATAATTAAACAGCATGGTATTGGATTAAAAACAGACCTGTGGAATAGAGTTGAGCTATTGACACCCATCCTCAAATACATAATCATTTAAACTTCACTAAAGGAGCAAAAGGTAAGAAGCAGAGCAAGAAAAGCTTCTTCAACAAGTGGTGCTGGGAAAATTGGGCAGTTATGTGTAAAAAATGAATTTGGACCTCTAACACCATTCACAAAATTCATATCAAAATCGATTATAGATCTCACTATCACAGCTGAATGCATAAAGTATGTCGAAGAAAATATGGGAAAACCCTCCATGACATCGAAGCTAAACACATCTTCAAAGATATAACAGCACTAACAAAGCAATTGGAAGCAAGGATAAATATAATGAACTACATGAAACTAAAAGACTACTGCACCTCAAAAGAAACGGAGACCAAGATACAAAGACAGTCCACAGAGTGAGAAAGAATATTCACCCAATACCCATCTGATAAAAGGGTTAATATCCAGGTTATATCAGGCATAGGTAGACCTTTACAAGAAGAAAACAGCCAGCCCCATCAAAAATAGTCAGAAGAAACAGAACAGAAACTTCGACAAGGAAGAAATTCGAATGGCCAAAATACATACGAAAAAATGCTCATCGCCACTAATCATCAGGGAGATGCAAATCAAAACAACAATGAGATATCTCACACCACAGAGACTGGCACATATTCAAAGGAGCAAGAAGAACCTGGTGCTGGCGTGGATCAGGGAGAAAGGGACTCTAGTCCATTATTGGTGGAAATGTCGACTGGTACAGCCTTTTTGGAAAACAATATGGACAAACTCCAAAAACTAGAAATTAAGTTCCATTGACCCAGCCATATCCTCCTGGGAATATATCCTGTGGTCATATCCCAGGAGCCATATCCTCCTGGGAATATATCCTTAGCCAAAAACACACTGCAGAGACACCATCTGCATTTCTATGTTCATAGCAGCACTATTCACAATCACCAGAATCTGGAAACAGAGTGCCCAAGAACGGACAACTGGATAAAGAAACTTTGATATATCTATACAATGGAATACTATGCAGCTGTTAGGAAAAACAAAGTTCTGAAATTTGCCTATAAATGGATAGACATGGATAGGATCAATAATTTGTATCACTTGTCTTTTTGTTGTTCATCGATTTGCTCGAGCAGCTGCCAGTAACAACTTCATTCGTTGGGAATGAGGTCCGTTATTGTTACTGTTTTAAGCATATTGAATACACCACAGGTAGCTTGCCAGGCTCTGCTGTGGCTCTGGGTTCATCCCAGGGGGCCCAGTCTTTTTCTTTGCCAGACCATCAACTACCCAGGGCCCTGGGGGTGTAGAAAAAGACTGTCTCTAGTCTGCCACCTGCCAATGCAGCTGGGCAGCACAGCCACACCTGCAACATTTTGAGGGGGCAGGAAGGAAGTACAGTACATCACACAATCAATTATTACAAAGTCTTATACAGGAAAATTTTGACACATGATACAATATAAATATACTTTAAGGGTATTATGATCACCAAAATAAATCAGAAAGAAAAGATAGATACTACACAATTTCACCTCAATGAGCTATCTAGAACAGTTTAACTCATGTTAATATAAAGAAAGGTAGCTGACAAGGGTTGTAGGAAGGGGATATTTTAGATTTTTACTGAGGGGGTAGTTTTTTTTTATAAGAGAAAGAAGATTGTTGGGACAAATGAGACTAAAAGAAATATACTATTAATCAGCAGTATATAAATTACTACCATAATTTCTTACCATTCATCTATCCAATAATTTCTTGCCATACCTGTTGGGTTGCAAAAAATTAAAGAGTATTAACTGGTAATACTGAAGAGGCTTGTGAAATACTGGGAATTTACATATGAGTACTCCCCATTGTGTAGGTGTCTTTACATTCATATATTCCAGGAAATTTACACATAAATAATTAGAGTCTCCCCAAATCACTTTGCTGGCTCTGTTCTGGCAGCCCAATCTTAACTATCCTCTTAAAAAAATAATGACTCAGTAGCAATCCAGGCCCTCCCTGGACCCTGGAACAGGGTCATCATCTCAGATCCTAAGATGGGAGGGGCGTAACTCTTCAGTGAACTTAATATACTCAGGGTGGGGTGTGGATTAGATGAAGAACCCAATGGAGGTGAAGTAACTATCAGGAATCAGACAGTACTTCTGGTACAAGACATTTTTTAGGATGGGATGGAAATAAGAAGCATTCAATGGTCTGGAGAATGTCACGCAGAGTGAAGTTAGGAGAGGGACAGACACAAAATGATTGTTTTTTTTTTTGGGATATAAAGTAATATAGTAAGGCAATTTCAATGGCTCAAAGGAAATAGTAATGAAGACATGATAACTGGCTTTTGGTAGGAAACTCACCACAGAGGTGAGAGGTGGGGGAGAAGTAGAACAGAGAAGCCAATATGACAATGGTGGAAGGTAGGAAGGGGAGGAGGGGAGTGTGTCGAAAGGAGGAAAAGTGTCACCTCCCAGGAGCAGTACTGTAAACCACCTTCTCCAAAGGAACAACAACCAAAACGTGCCTGCCGTGGAGACAGGGTGGGGGATAAAAGAAAAATAGGGGCATTAGTGGACGGAAGTGGGCGCAGGTGAAGGAACTGGTGTCGGAACATCATGTGCCTGAAACTTAATCATAAAACTTAATCATAAAAACTTTGTTAAGCACAGTAATTCAATAATTTTAATTTTTAAGATGAGTTAGAATAAAAACCTTTTAGAAGGTAATTCAAATTCTCCTATGGTGCAGGTCTGGGTAGAAGTCTTTACCTGAGCCTAACTACAGTACTGTTTTAATACACTTCTCAGAGACTGCATCAATAGGAATTCAATCACTTTAGGAAGCAATTTGTGTTAATTTTCTCAAATTAAACATGTACATAATTTGTCTTAGTAATTCTACTCCTAGATGCACATACTAGATAGTCTCATGTGTATTTATGTGTATTAATAGGTATTATTAATTAGACTGTTCATTCCATTATTCACAATAGCTAAAAAATAAAGTCTGATGTCAAGACATTAGAGTCTGTTTAAAGTATAGACAATATTATAAGCTCCATGATATATAGTTACATATTTTATACAAGATTATGACTGAAAAAGTCATAAGACCATGAATACTATGATTTGATATTCATAAAATTTTTAATTCAGCACAGCCTGGCAAGCTACCCATATGTAATTGATATGCCAAATACCAGTAACAGTTATAGATCTCATTCCCATAACCTGACGGAATGGTTTGTGGTTCTTTATGTTCCTGGAGTGAACAGATGCCCTTGGGCTACACTAGCTTGTGACAGGACTTATGGCAATGTTACTGGTGCCCGCTAGAGCAAATCGATGATCAATGGTAAGAAAAGTGATACGAGTGATACAAGTGAAAATGCTTAAGAAGATTAAACTTCAAATAATAATCTCTCAACCAAGAGCACCTAAATGTGTTTAAAGAAAAAATTTTCTAGGGAATTTTATCAACATGCAGAATTTGTGCCCTTAGAATGTTGTAAGTGCCAGATTTATGAGTAAGCTGAGCTTTATTAATGTGGTTTTCTAAGAGAGCAGACTGAGATGATGTGATTTTTTTTCTTTTAATTTCAACAGCAATGCCACCCAGGAGGAAACCTTACCAGGCCTTGTACTTATCCAGAAAAAATTGGAGAGATTCTTTAGGACTATAACAAATAACCCAAATCTGATTGTCATCTGTCATTGATTCCTTTGCTTTACCTTCCTTGTAAATATAAATTATCTTATAATCAATTAAACATTAGATTACTCTGAAATAATAAGCACTTGTAGTGGCTTTGTGCCTAAGTTCATTCCATTGTGCTATTGCCCCCAGACTATCTCCACTCCTAAAACCCAAACTGTGAGTGAGAAATTATGTGTAAATCTCCCACAATTCCTTAATTGTGAGCAGGTGCTAGTGTTTGAAGTCTCAGTGGTGTCAACCTAGTGCTGGATAAGGAGCTGTTTTGGCTCTTTGATCAAAAAGTAACTTAGAAACTAGTATATTCCTCATACAACTCTCCCACATATGAGAAGACCACCTCCAGAGGATGTGGTAGTCATTTTCCATTGGCTGAACAGACTTCAGAAATTTGATTCTTGGCCATGTAGTCAGTGTTTATTTATTTCCAACTCAAGTCAACAAATTCTTATAGAGATTTATTGAGTGTTGGTTACAATTCTTAAACTGTGTGGCTAGAAATGTTTTTTTAAGATGAATTTTTAATTTTCTTCCATCCTCAAGGAAGTTGAGAGACAATGTTGAAAACTATTCTCCACAGTTTTTTACTAACTTATTAAAGATGTTTGGGCCAGTCACCTTATCTGTATGAGGTTCTGTTTTCCATTAAATAAATTTAAGTGTTAGGGGATGGATTATTTGAAAAGTTTCTTCCAAGTTAGAAATTAATGTTCATATGAAAGCAGTTAAGCAGCGTAGAACCTTAGAGAATATTTTATGAAAATGACTTGGTAATCCAGTTCACCAGGTTTACAAATGTGAAAATGCTTATCCAGAGAAATTATGAGTCATCTTCATGGTCACTTGTCTTTAAGAAAGTACTTGAAATGTTGAGCAGAGAAAATATAACTGGCTGTTTTGGACACTGAGATTTCTTTGTTTAGTTTGGAAGATAGTCTCTAGAATATGTTAGTAGGTTCCTGCCAAAGAAGTCCAGGAGGCATCTGCTATATAAGGATCAAGATAATTGACCCTACAAGTCAAAGTTACATGGTAAATTATGTCCAAATACCACATTGCCAGAGATTGTTTTCTTTAAACTGTATCACTGTATCACTGTCTTCCTGTTCCTCATCGATTTGCCCGAGCGGGCACAAGTAACATCTCCTTATGTTCTGTCTCATGCTAGTAGAGCTCAAGGGCACCTGCTTGCTCCAGGAACATAAAGAGCCTCAAACCATTCCATCAGGTCATGGGAATGAGGTCTATACTTGTTACTGGTATTTGGCATATCAAATACAACATGGGTAGCTTGCCAGGCTTTGCTGTGTGGGTAGCATACTCTTGTAGTCATCTCTAAATCCAGCATTTATTGATGAACTGATATATGAACAGATATATGAACAGTTAATTTATGACAAAAGATTTGGGTGAATAAGTATACCAAGTACAATAAAATATTCTGAGTATAATATATAAAATCATTAGATAGCCAAACATTACTCTCCTATTAACCATTGCCAGTATGCCTGTTCCTCATTTTGACCTCAGCAACTCAATAGCACTTATATTTTATTACCATCTTACATTTATCATGCTAATATCCTCTTCTGATATTAACCTGAATTAATAGGATTTACTTTTCATGAATTCTATCTACTGTAACTTATGAACAGTAGTCATTGGACAAGAAACTAAGTGGGGAAGTTAAACTAACCACAGGACATTACCAGCACCATTCTGAAGGAAGCATTTAGGAAAACAGACCCAAGATAGGTGTGAAGGGGACAAAAACAGTTTATGAGGCTCTTCTGGGAAAGCCTCCAGTCCCTCCTACAGGTGTGTGTGTGTGTGTGTGTGATGCTAGCGTCTCCCATGGAACTAACCACCCCCAGGGAAGGCCAGAACTTTCACCAATGGGACTGAGGCACACAGCCCGGAAACCAACCCAGACCACTTGTGCCCTGCACTTCCGGGAACACCTCCCATCCCTCCTACAGGTATGTGTGTGATCTTTGTGTCTCCCGTGGAACTAACCAGCCCCAAGGAACAGACCAGAATCAGCCACCCACATCCCAAAAACTCAAAACCGCATGGATGCTAGTGTGTCTGTGCAATCTATTTATTATCTATCTTACATGAGGTACTAGTGAACATTTGTCCCTACACTCCTTGCCACCCACCCAACTCTGCAAATAACCCAGACACCTCACCTACTAACTGTACTATCTAGCTACCCAAGAACACATTTGCAACCTACAATAGTCGTAATGGTAAAGCAACACAAAATTCCATAAAGCTCAGTGAGTGAAGTCACTAGCCCAGATGAACCGGAGCAATAACGATGAGCTGTATAACCTCTCTGATAAGGAATTTCAGAAATAATTGTTAAGGATGCATAAAGGAGCTCAAAGATGCAATAGAATGCAAAATCAATAAATACAAGAGGACATGAGATAAGAAATGTGAAAAATGCAGACCAAAATACAAACAGAAATGACAGGTATTAGAAATGTAGTAAATGAAATGAAAAACACACTGGAAGGCCTCCATAACAGAGTAACAACTGCTGAAGAAAGAATTAGTTATCTCCAAGAGGAGTTCCAAGATTCTCTGCACAACAGCAGAAGATGGAAAAAAGACTTACAATTAATGAACAGACAACAAGAAATAATCGGGATGAAGCCAAAAGGGATAACAAACAGATCCTTGGGGTCCCAGAAGGTCAAGAAGAAAACCCTGATGAAGAAGAAACTGTCAAAGTCATATTGCTGAGAAGTTCCAATAACTAAAGAATGCTTGCCTCCAGATTCAGGAGGCCAGTAGGGGTACCAGCTAAAAGAAACCCCAGTAAGAATACTCCAAGACACATTGTAATTAGAATGACAAAAACTATATATAGAGATAAATACTGAAAGTAGCAAGAGAAAAGAAGAAAATCACATACAAAGGAATATCCCTAAGATTTACAGCAGACTTCTCTGAGAAACACTCTAAGCCCGAAAACAATGGTGGGATATTGTGAAAAAACTCAATGAACTGCAGGCCTCACCAAGAATTCTGTACCCGGTCAGACTCACATTCAGATATGAAGGAAAGATACACAATTTCATGGATAAACAACAACTTCGGGAACTTCATGGACTCAAAACCAACTTTAAAAGAAGGACTGAAGGATCTACTATAAAATAAGATAAAAGTAAAAGCACAAGTTTAAACAAAAGATGGCACAAAATCCGATGACAATAATCTCTCTCAATGCCGACGGTCTAAATGCACCAAATTAAGAGACACAGAGTGGCAAAATGGATTAAAATATTGAACTCAACATTCTGCTGTCTACAGAAGAATGTATTCAGAAACACATCTGAATAATCAGAGCAAACACAGACTCAAGTCAAAGACTGGAAGACAATTCTCCATGCAAAAAACAACTCCAAAAAGGCCGGTGTGGCCATACTAGTATCGGATAATATAGACTTCCAGGCTGAAAAGGTTAGAAGGGACAATGAAAGCCATTTCTTATTAATTAATGGGTATTATATCAGGAAGAAACTACACTATTAAACATATATGCACCAAACGAGGGGCCAGCAAAATATTTAAAACAACTGCTAAGAGACTTCAAAGAAGACATTAACAGTAGCACTATAATAGTTGGAGACTTCAACACAGCTCTATCAACTATAGATAGATAGACAAGACTGAAACTCACTGCAGAAATACTGACCCTGAAGGAAGAAATGGAAGAAAGAGAGCTAGTGGATATATACAGAACTATTTATGCCAAAAAGCTGAATATATACTTTTCTCCAGTATGCATAGAACATTTTCCAATATAGACCACATGCTGAGTCTCAAAGCATACCTCAATAAAATTAAAAAAAGATAGATATTGTGTCAACTATCTTTTCAGACCATGATCCACTGAAAATGTAAGTTAGCCATACACAAAAACAGGGAGTAAAACCAAACACCTGGAAACTTAACAGCTCACTGCTGAACAACCAAAGAGTCATAGAAGAATTCAAGCAGGAAATCCAAAGATTCCTGGAAACAAATGAAAATGAAGACACCAACTATCAGAACTTGTGGAACACAGCAAAAGCCATGTTAAGAGGAAAGTTTATAGCTCTGCAAGCATTCATCAGGAAAGAAGAAAGGGCCCACAAAAATAATTTGACTACACAGATCAAGACATTAGAAAAAGACCAACAAAAGGAGCCTGATTCAGGCAGAAAGAAGGAAATAAAACTTAGAGAGGAAATCAATGAGCTGGAAACCCAAAAAAACAATCCAAAAGATTAATGAAACCAAGAGCTGGTTCTTTGAAAAATAAACAAAATCAACAAACCACTTGCAAGACTTGTAAGGACAGGGAAAGAGACAACCCAAATAAACAGAATCAGAAATAAAAAATTGGGACATCACAACAGAAAACACAGAAATCCAAAAAGATCATCAGAGATTACTTTGAGAGTCTGTATGCCATCAAAATTGAGAACCTAGAAGAAATGGATAAATTCCTGAAGACCTATAACCTCCCACAGCTGAAACAGGAAGACCTGCAACACTTGAATATGCACATCACCATAGAGGAAATTAAAACAGTAATTAAAAGTCTGACCAAAAGTAATTAAAAGTCTGACCAAAAGCCCAGGTCCAGATGGGTTCACTAGTGAATTCTACCAAACCTTTATGGAGGGGACCTACTGCCAGTCCTTTTCAAGCTCTTCCAGGAAATGGAAGAAACAAAAACATCCCAAACAGCTTCTGCGAGGCACATATCACCCTGATACCCAAAGCAGGGAGAGACAACACAAAGAAAGAAAACTACAGACCAATCTCCCTGATGAACACAGATGATAATATCTTCAACAAAATACTAGCAAACAGAATCCAAAAACTCATCAAAAGATTATGCACCATGACCAAGTAGGATTCATCCCGGGAATGCAAGGATGGTTCAACATTCGCAAGTCAATCAACCTAATACAACATATCAATAAGAGAAAAAATAAAAACCATATGATCATATCGATAGAGCGCAGAGAAAGAATTTGACAAGATCCAACACCCATTCATGATTAGAACCCTCCACAAAATGGGAATCGAAGAAACCTTCCTCAATATAGTCAAAGCCATCTACCAAAATAATTTAAATATGAAAGAAAAGATGACACAAAAGATCATTTTAACTAAGAACTTGTTCTTTAATGGACCAGTAAAATTTATTGCAACTCCTGGAAGAACTCACCAAGGTAAGAGGGAGAACCCTGAAAAAAAAGGTTCGGCTACAAATGATGTGAAGTTACAACTGATACTACAGAAATACAACAGATTATGAGAGACTGCTATGAATGTATATATGTAAAAAAATTATACAACCTGTAATAAATGTACAACTGGTTAGAATAATAAGCACTTATAAAGCGTAACCAGGAAGAAATTAGAAACACAAAACACAGAGAACACAAGTATAGAAATAAAAACTGTATATTAAAAAAAGTCTCCTGAGAAATAAAAACCTGTAACCAGATGGTTTCACCGTCCGTCTTCTACCAAACTTACAAAATACAGTCATTTTGCTCAAATATTCCCCCAAATTTTGAAGGGAATACTCCCAAGAACATTCTGTGAAGCCAATATCATTCTAATTTTGAAGCCAGAAATGACAGTAGGTGTTCTCATGATCTTATAAACATAGATGCAAAAAATTCTTATATAAAATTTTTGTGAAGAGGAATACAACACATTAAATTAATCATTATCACCAATGATTAAAGATAATTATTAACCCCAGGAATGCAAAATATTTTCCTTTAAGACCTGTAGCTATCGGATATCCTTCATCCATTTTCATCAGTTTTCAACTGATATATTCTTATCAGAGAAATTTTTAAAAAATTGTCGACAACATCCATATTGAAAAAAGATTTCACAATTTGTAGGTAATATACATAGAAAAAAATTTTTTAAAAACCTACTTTAAATTATTGAGTTCAGTGAGTGACAGTGATGAGTTTTGGAATTGATAGAAATCAATGTACATAAATCTTTGCATTTCTTTATGACATAAAACTGAAACTTTGGTGACAGGATTGTTGAGTATTATATACATTTAGGTGTGTGAAGAAGAACCCTGAATTCCTATATTTTTAAATTAATGGTATCTACCATAGAATTCTGAAAATAACTAGTTTTAAAAAGTATTTCAACCATATGCCATTTTTAGTGTAATCCATGGTATGTAGATATATTTTTCTGTATCTGGGATTTATTGGACTGCGGATTAAAAATTTCTCACTAGAAGGTCAATATGACTGACCAGGTGGAAATACTCTATCTAATCTAGAAAGGACAGCTAAATCATGACTTCCTGAATCCAAGAAGGAACCATGGCAAGTATGAAAAGTGCTCATCTTTTCAGAGCAACAATATTTTTAATGAGGATTCAAAACCCTAATTATTATAAGATCCAATGCCAAGGACTCACAGACATGGGGCAGAGCTTCTACTGGCTCTCCCTGTGCCCAGCCGCTCAAGAGGCGCCCAGGAGGGATGGCGGGTTCTAGCCCTGGCCCGCTACCCCAGCAGAGCCTCACAACAAGCCAGGCGACCCCCCACTCCATGAGGGCCTCCATTTTCCACATCCACTTCCCTCTGGTCAGAAATCCACCCAGCAAACTGGCCTATCACAGCCCGGCTCATCGAGATCCACCCCTGCAGCAGTCTTTTTTTTAAATCCAGCCCAGGTATACTGATCCAGAGACTCACAGACATGGGGCAGAGCTTCTATTGGTTCTCCCTGTGCCCAGCTGCTCACGAGGCACCCAGGAGGGATGGCGGGTTCTAGCCCCTGGCCCACCACCCTAGCAGAGCCTCGCAACAAGCCAGACGACCCCCCCACTCCATGAGGGCCTCCATTTTCCACATCTGGACTTTCCTCTCGACAGAACTCCACCCAGCAGACTGGCCTATCACAACCCGGCTCGCGTAGCCAAAAGCGGCTGTGCGGTTCATCAATAAATGCTGGATTTAGAGATGACAACAAGAGTATGCTACCTGCGGCAGAGCCTGGCAAGCTACCCATGTCATATTTGATATGCCAAATACCAATAACAATTATAGACCTCATCCCCATGACCTGATGGAATGGTTTGAGGCTCTTTAATTTCCTGGAGCAAGCAGGTGCCCTTGGGCTCTCTAGCATGAGACAGGACATATGGAGATGTTACCGTGCTTGCTCGAGCAAATCGATGATGAACGGGAATGCCAAGGACCATACATATATATACACATACCTACAATGCACAAGGCCCTGAGTTTTATCTGTAACATTGTATGCCCCAGAGCATCACTGAAATGGCCCTGGTGGCCCCTGGGCATGGCAGGTTGAGCATCACAACTCTAGGCCAAGTACTGAATAAGCCTGCAGTGCTTGGCACAATATAGCTAGAAGTGACCTTGAACTATAAGAACCACTGGGAATGACCCTTCCGCACCCCTCCATGTTGGCCACCTCTCAATTAGGGAGTGGCCCCTATTTAATAAAATGATTAGGTGTCCAAGCATATTACAAAATAAAAGAGTTTGGTGTGGGTTTATTAATGTAGAATGTACCACACTGAAGTCATATTTTTGGCAGCCTTTTGTTTAGTACATACAACACCTTATGAACTACAGTATTATTATTTCATTAGCACAGTGATAGAATGTTATGTTTCACATTTAAAACTAAGTATTTGTCTCTCTGTAATGTTCCACTGCTGCAGTAAGAGACATTTGAGTCTGCATGATAGTGGCAAGGGCTATTTCTTTTAGAGACATGAAGTCGACAGGGAGTTCTCTCAACTTCCCACCAACAAATGAAAAAGTGGATGCATCTGCTGGTCATACAGTTTTGAGAATATAAGAAATGAGACTTATGCAATTCTGATGAACTTGAAAGGCTAACTGGTGAATGAGGAACTCCTAAAAACATATTAGTCAGCTTATTTCCAGTGAACTGACCCAAATGAGTAGAGTAGTATACATTTGGTTTAGTCATCTTTCCTTGGTTAAGTCAAAACAAAGGAATTGTTTCTGAATATGTCACTTTAAACAGCAGATGAACTCAATAAACTAACATACAAAAAAAGGTAGGAATATTAAATGGCAATACTCAGTTGTTTCTAGTCTTACGTTGAAAACTGTCTTCCTACAAAACCAAACTCTAGGTGGGAACATTAGCTCTTGGTATCACGTATTTATTATGCTTATTTTATGACCCCAATCTTTCTTGAATTATGAGAATCATGGAAAGTGGAAAGCAGACCTTTAATTCTTTATTGTATTTCTAGCACCCACTTCAACATCTGACACACAGTGGTTACTCACTCTGCTGATTAAATGGAAAAATAATACTTCGAAGTCCTTAGATTTAAATGAAAAGAATATATTCAAAGACCTTATAGTTTCTTCCATAGAGTAGGCACTTTACATTTAGCCATTTATAACACTCAGCTACCTATGTTTAAAACTAAGATGACTTTCCTTAGATTTATTCTAATGGCATGATTTTAATTGAACATTTTTGTAATAAAGCTAAGTTTTATAATGCAAACTTTGAAAGCTGTTTGCCCACAAAGGCTTTAGATGATTAAAATATTTTAAAGGCATTTTTCCTTTTGACTCAAAGCTTAACTAAGATCTTTTAGCATGCACTTTACATAAAAAAGTTGAGCTCGTTATTAACAATAGAATTATTAATTGATAGTCACTGTGAACTATAATACTGTCTAGCCTTTGGGATGAACAATTAATTATAATCACTTTTTTGTTTTTATTTTAAGCACTTATGCAGCACTTTACATATTTGATGTATTTTATAGCCATTAATTATAGAATTAATGCACAAACATAAATTAAACATGCTCAGAAAAAGAATCATATTTAAATTACGAATAAAAGAGCTTTTAAGTTTGCATAGTTTTTGTCTTTGGGGAGAACTGCCAAATACAATAGGAGGTTGAAAAACCATATTTCTATAAAGAATAGCAGGGCTAATATTTGTTAGCTAATAGTTTATAAGAACTGTGGCAGATAATAAAAACAGATCTGGTCTAACTTACCAAAATTGTCCCTTGTTTTAAGTAATATTTCCCCCAAGGCTGATGCATAGCTTTTCTTAATCAGCTTACTTGATAAAGGAAAGGTAGTTTTGTGTGAATTTTTGTTCAGTTTTTTTTTTAATCACACCTGATAATGTTCAAAAATCACTCCTAGTGGTACTTGTGGTCCTCGAACCTGGGCTAGCCACATACAAGGCAAGCACCCTACCCATGTTAATGCCCACTTAACTATTATTAAGCAGGAAATATGGCCCCTGTATTCTGTCCTCATGGAGAAGTTAAGAATAGAGCAATGAGTACTGGCTAAGCATAAGAAAATATAGTTTGAGTCACTGATATAACTCAATATACTGAGTGTATGTTTTGCATGCAGGAAGCTAGAGTTCAATTCTGGACATTGCATAGTGCCCAAGAAGTGTCAAGAGCAACCCTGAGCAACAAGCCAGGAGTAATCACTGAGCTCTGCCAGATGAAGCCTCCATACAAAACTAATGTGTTCTAAGCTGAGTTTCATCTGATCTATTGGAGGGATTTGAAATAATATCAATAAATCTTTGTATGCTTCAGTTTCTTGCTAATAAACGAAATAATACTTCCTTGAGACAAAATAGAGGCGTGAGAATGGAGAACAGAAATATACTTTCAGAAAAGGTGCACTGTGTCTTCAGCATAGTGGGAAACCTTGGGTTTGGAATGCAGAGATGGTACTGGTGAGGGTTCTTAGTGTGAAACAGAGAAGGATAAGCATTGCTGGGCTACAAAGTGTCTGCCAGGAGCCCAGCATTTTTTTTTCTGCAGACACTGGAACATCACAGAAAGACTCTGTTGAGAAGGAACTGGCCCAGTCTGGATGAAACAGTCCTTAAAACTATGCCACCATTAGGAAGATGATAAACTTCATGAAGAGTTTAGCTTCTTTCTAGAATAAGATTTTGGAGGGTCCATTATATGAATGATTTTGGGTAATTTCCTTTATTTCTTAGATTCTCAGTCTCCATGACTGCAAGTTGGAGCACTAATTATATAAATTCAAAGTGTTCAAAGATGAATTGGGCTAATTTATCTAGAGTGCTTTTAAGCTGTTGTTACTGGTATGCAAATTCTCAGGATTAATTGCTGATATTTGTTACAAGACTAGGAATTTGGAAATGGTTTACTAGAGGTTTGTCATTATTACAACATCTTCAAGAAAATTTGGTCCTTCTCTAGCAAACATAAAGAGTAAATTGTAAGTTGTTCTGCTGGCATTGAGATGAGGTATATTAAGAAGAGAAGATTCAGTAAGAGGAAAGCTATTGAAATAATCTCCAATGCATAGCACTGAAGGAACTGGGAACATTTTGATGGAAGAGAATGCTTAATATGTTTATCCTTGCTACCATCTGAGATCTGATGGAATCAAATTGTCACACCGACACAAGGCATCAGATCAAGAAGAACCAGATATATAGAAATATACCTATTGGGGCCAGAACGATACTCCAGCAGGTAGGGCATTTGCCTTGCACACAGACAGCCCATGCCGGCCCAGGTTCGATCCCTGGCATCCCATATAGTCCCCTGAGCACCGCCAGGAGTAATTCCTGAGTGCAGAGCCAGGAGTAACCCCTGAGCATTGCTGGGTGTGACCCAAAAAAGAAAAAAATAAAAAAATAAAATATATATATATATATACCTATTACTTGGAAAGTTCTTGTATTTGGGACAGAGTAAAACATTGTGTAATTTTGAATGAAGGAATACATGATTTAAAATTAATTTTCATATAGAGGACTTCCTAATAACTATTTTCCTAAAAGATGTAAGCCCCCTTTCACTAAGCAGAGCAAAAGTAATGAATGGTATAGGAGAAAATACTAAATTTTCTTTTTGGAGTCTGGCAGACTGGGCTGAAACCTGGCCACTACCACTAAAAGTCTCTACAATCCAGGACTTTGCCTAAACTGTCTCAGCTACAGCTTCTTTATCTGTAAAATGTTTACATTATAGGGGCTGGAGTAATAATCAAGTGGGTAGGACATTTGCCTTGAACGCGACTGACCTGGGTTCAATCCCCGACATCCCATATGGTCCCCCACACACTGTCAGGAGTAATTCCTTAGTGCAGAGCCAGGAGCAACTCCTGAGCATTGCTGGGTGTGACCTAAAAATCAAAAAAAAAGTTTACATTAATAACTATACAAATCTGATACATTTGTTGTGAAGGTGTCCCGGTGCTTGGCTGATCATAAGGCATCCATAAGGGAGGGTGGGTTCTGGTCCAGCTCACCACCCCAAAAAGGGCCTCGGAAGAAGCCAGAGAAAGCTCACACACTGTAATTGCAGCAATTTTCAAAGTCTGGACTACACAGTTTGTCAGAGCCCCACCCAAGAGAGTAGCAAATTTCAAGCCCAGGTATGCGGATCTCAGTGGCTAAAGTCACCAGGTTTCCATGGAGATGAAGCTGGGGTCCCTTTCCTGCAGCTGTGTCCCTACCAGGAGGCCTTGTGGACCCATCCATAAACTACTTCTGACCCGCCCACAAACTGCTGCTGGGCATGATCCAAAGACACAGACACACAGCCATGGGATATCTCAAAGTAATAGAAACCAACCACATTGTAGAAACTCAGAAAGTCAATGCAAGAACAGAACTTTACCAGATTTGTCCATAACCAACCAGAAAAAATAAAGTCATGACTTTATCAATTATATGTGCTCTAACAGTCAATATAAGTGCCAGCTGAGGGAGCAGGCATGGGGTTGGGTGGTGGGATTGGTGTTCAATGATGAATCTTTCTAACAACCATATTATGAAAAAGTGTACTTTGTAAATCACGGTGTTTTAATGAAAATTTAGAGAAAAAAGAAAATAATCATAACCAGAATGTCAGTAGGAGTAGTTATTACTAATATCAGGCTGGGCAAATATAGCTTGAAGACATAGTGGTGCTTGAGTATAGGGTCATATATGGGACTAAACATTCAGGTTTGCTTTCAAATTATAAGAACTGCCCCTTTGAGTTTTAGTAACTCTATACCCTTTTTCTTTTTCTTTTTTTTTTTTGGGGTCACACCCAGCAGATTCAGGGGTTACTCCTGGCTCTGCACTCAGGAATTACTCCTGACAGTGCTCAGGGGACCATATGGGATGCGGGGATGGAACTCCAGGTCGCCCACGCACAAGGCAAAGGCCCTACCTCTTGCTCCAGCCCTCTATATCCTTCTTAAAGAAACTTTTGAGATTATTAAATGTGTAAGAAATGAGTCTGGTAAGAATAAAGAGGAACATTTATGACAAGGGAAAAAACAGATACATCTGAAGAGGGATTATATCTTAAATTTTGAATTAATTGGCGCTATCCTCCAATCACCAAACTAATTCTGGAGATCAGAGGTAAAGTGTCTACAATGCTTTTCCAGTGACCCAGCACTTATGTTATAAGCTTTAGTTTACTCAAATTATAATCCTTGTCTATGATCTATTTCTAGGAAAGGACTTACACTCCATTATTTTGCGAGTATTTCTCATTCATCATCTGTGGTGCTAGACCACTGTAGAAACAGTCTCATATGACTACTCCAAACTGACCTAAAAGAATCCAGATCCCGGATGTGATGACAAAACAAAGAGGCATGAAGATGAATTTTCTGATATGTTAGAAAAGCTAACATGTGACATGATTGTAAGAAGGCTCATCACTATCATAATTATTTGCTAAAGCATTTTCTATCAGCATGGATGTCTCTGAAGTTACAATATGCCTCATCTCACTCTGATTTCTCTTCAGCTCTCATAAATCTTTCACCTTTTATATGCCTCATCTCAAAAGATGGTCCAGTGAAGTCTGAGACAACAGAAGTTAACATGCAGAGACAAAATGTTGGCTTGCTTCAATCTAGAATGTCTGGACACTAAATCATTTTGAGACATAGTTCTCTTTCTCCTCCTGGGAAATTTCTTTCAGAGGAAGGACTCAGTTAAGATGCAGCATATGGTTATCTATGATTAAATGTCATCAGAATTGTGCAGGTAGTACATTATATATTATTTCACTTGAAATAAAATATTTGCTTAATCTGGCCACAGCAGGAACGACAGTTTACTAGTGATGCAGCAGTTTCTTTGGAGAGAAAAATGCTTATTAACAAAATCTTATCTATAAAAGGATAAAGGGTTTCCTGTCACTGTCACTATCTTCCTGTTCATCATCGATTTGCTTGAGTGGGCACCAGTAACAACTCCATATATCTTGTCTCATGCAAGTAGAGCCCAAGGGCACCTCCCTTGCTCCAGGAACATAAAGAGCCTCAAACTATTCCATCAGGTCATGGGAATGAGGTCTATAACTGTTACTGATATTTGGCATATCAAATACAACACAGGTAGCTTTCCAGGCTCTGCCGTGCAGGTAGAAAACTCTGCAGTAGCATTCTTCTATCACATCTTAATTTGCAATGATCTGGCAAGTGGAGCTCACTCAGTCATCCTGGGCACCACCAGAACCAAACGGATTTCCAATTCTTCTTTTCTCTTAGCTGATACTCCGAGCCCAAGAGGAGACTACTTAAATATAAAGCTTTAAGCCCCAGTGCCACCCATCAGAAGGTCACATGACCACATCCAGAGCTCCTCCTGGGGTCATTGGAATCTCACTCCAACCATGGATCACACATGCATCTAGAAATCTCCCAAGATAACCAACAAACTGAAGACATGATACCAGAGCATCCTGTAGCAACAGGCTAAAAATAGGGCCAGCTGGAGGGCAGATGCTGGCTGGAGGCTGGGTCTATCCCAACAAAGCCCCAACAGCCAGAGACCACCACTAGCAATTGCAGCTACTTCCCAGGTTGGACTCCACTGCTCAAAAGAGCCCCATCCATGAAAGAAGCTGGTTTTCAAACTCAGCTATGTGGTTCACCTGCAGTTGATTCCTGAGACCTTCTTGTATATGGGCCCTCTCCCAAGTCCCTTCCCCAGAAGGTCATATATATGGCTGCACCCAGAGCTCCTACAGGGGCCATTGCAACCTCACTCCAACAATGGATCATACATGCATCTAGAAATCTCCAAGAGGACCAACAAACTTCAAACACGATACCTCCTGCCCATGGCCACTGAGTGACCAAGTGAATTCTTAAAAAAAAAAAGTGTGTAGGCACAATTTCTACTCTGTAAGAACATAACAATAGTTCTTATTCAGGAGGGACCAGATGACCCAACGGGTCCAGGTTGAGATTTAATAATCCCTATTAACCTTTTCTAAGAATCTGTTTTTTAATCACATTTAGCAAATTAAGTCTAACACAGCAACATAAGTTATTCAGTATAGTCTCAGGATAGGTCCAAACAATAGTTGCATAAACCTGAAATAACGATCACCCAAATTCGCATGTAACAACCCAGGAAAAACTTGTGATTTTATCAATACCATCACTCTGGAGAGACTCGCAGACATGGGGCAGAGCTGCTACTGGCTCTCCCTGTGACCAGCCGCTCACGAGGCGCCGGGAGGGATGGTGGGTTCTAGCCCTGGCCCACCATCCCAGTAGAGCCTCACAACAAGCCAGACAACCCCCCACTCCAAAGAGGGCCTCCATTTTCCACATCCGATTTCTCTTCAGACCTCCACCCAGCAGACCAGCCTATCAGTGGCCGCGCGGTTCATCAATAAATGCTGGACTTAGATGCCTACAAGAGTATGCTACCTGCACGGCAGAGCCTGGCAAGCTACCTGTGTTGTATTTGATATATATGCCAAATACCAGTAACAATTATAGACCTCATTCGGAATGGATTGAGGCTCTTTATGTTCCTGGAGCAAGCAGATGCCTTGGGCTCTACTAGCATGAGACAGGACATATAGAGATGTTACTGGGGCCCGCTCGAGCAAATCAATGATGAACGGGAAGACAGTGATACAGTGATACTATTTATACGTTGCAATAATAGATTGAAAGAGCTATGCTTGGAATATCACGCCTCACTCAAATGAGAGAAGGAATTCGGAGTTCTAACCTCCGTCGCTATTCCAGAATCAGGGACGCTGTCTCATTTGCCAAGTCATCGAAAAGTCAGATGGGTTGGACATGTAATGCGATTTGGAGACAACCACTGGACCAGAGCCATTACCGACTGGATCCCACGCTATGTCAAAAGATCACGTGGCCGCCCACCTACAAGATGGTCAGACTTTCTTGTAAAAACCCTGAAGGAACGGTTTGAGGCTCTTCATATTCCTGAATCAACCAGATGCCATTGGGCTACATTGGCACGTGATAGGGTCCTATGGAAATGTTACTGGTGCCCACTCGAGCAAATCGATGAATAACGGGATTCAAGTGATCAAGTGATCAAGTCAATAATAGATACAATTAATGCTGGCAAGTAGAGCAGGCATGAAAGTGGGTTGGGAGGGTAGGATAGGAAGGTCTTTGGTGGTGGGGGCACACTGGTGATGGGATTGGAGTTGAATGATGAATGCTTGTAACAACTGTACTGTGAAAAACTTTGTACTTTTGTAAATCACAGTGTTCAAATAAAGGGGGAAATTTTAAATTATATATAAATACATAAACCTTTTAAAATCACTTGTATCACTCACTTGTATCACTTGTCTTCCCATTGATCATCAATTTGCTCAAGCAGGCACCAGTAATATCTCCATATGTCCTGTCACATTCTTAGTGTAGCCCAAGGGAATGTGCTAGCTCCAGGAACATAAACAGCCTCAAACCATTCTATCAGGTCATGGGAATGAGGTCTATAATTGTTACTGGTATTTGGCATATCAAATATGACACAGGTAGCTTGCCAGGCTCTGCTGTGCGGATGGGATACTCTTGTAGTCACCTCTAAGCTTGAGGCTGCTCAAACCGGGCTGTGATCAGCTATTCTGTTGGGTGGAGCTCTGACAAGAGGGGAGTCCGGATGTGGAAAATGGCGGCCCTCATGGATATGGAAAATGGCGGCCCTCATGGGTTCCTCTAATCTTCTTGGCGAGGCTCTGTTGGGGTGGTGGGCCAGGCCAGCAGCCGCCTTCCTTCCCGAGCACCTCGTGATCAGCTGGGCACCAAATTGCCAAGTAAAAATTTCTGCTGTCTCCCTTTCCTTCCTATTAATGAAAAGTTTTTCTACTTCTTATAACATACTTATCTTTATTTAAAAGTTCCTTTTAGACTTCAAAAGTCTTGCATGACCCAGATGGTTCATGTGAAAACACAAACTCTCTCTCGGTAGTGAGGACCAGCTACAATCTTTCGTCATGGTGCTTGTATGAAGGTTATGAAAGCAGGCAGAAAATTCTGCAACTTGATCTACAATAAATGTAGTGCCTAGAACAAATGCATTTGGGTACAAACAACCTCTAGCTCAAAAAAATAAGGCAAGAGGTATACAAAGAGATGAAATGTATTTGACTACTTTGAGCTCTGTTATGCTCCTGTTGTTTCTAAAGTAAAGATTTTGCTTCTGCAACTTGTCTAGAATCTTGCCAAAAACAGGGACCTCCTTTTCCTTTCTAGCACATTGACATCTAGTACAATGACAAATGTAAGAATATTTAATAGTTTTAAGTCAAGGAGATATATGTTGAAAGGTTGATTTTCAAATTAGATCAAGAACTGTTATTTTCCCAAAGTCCTAATTATGTAGGCATGCAGACAGGAGGTCCCCACATGGCAATGCATTCTTGCCCTAAGTCTGTCTAAAGTCACCTATTGGAATCAGGAACCAAGATTTGATTAGACTCTTTAACCAACAACAAAGCCCTGAGGGAGCTGGATCAACCTTTCTCTGCCCAGCCCTTAATCCGGCTAAATCCCAGGACAGAAGGTCCAGCAGGAACAGAAGTCAAGAAAAGGAGATTTTCAAAGAAGACCTCTCCCAAAGTCTACTGTGTTGCAACACTCCTCTAAGAGCCTCTGTATCTGCTCTGAATTGCCTCCTGCAAATCACTTCATATATAAGGGGGTAGTCTAAATGTGGCAGTTTATCTGACCATGTATTCTGTACTAGTTGGTATAAATATTCTATCATGCTACCACAATCATCGTGGGACTAGCTAGCTCTTACCAGCATATTTGCCTGGCCATGTTGGATCCCTAAGTAATTAGACCAGAGAGAAATGCTGTTTGCCTCCAAGCAAGCAAGCATGGCTCCCTGATAACTCAAAGGCAACTAAAATACAAAACTACCGTGAAGTAGACGAGACTTGTGAAGGTTTGGAGAAATATTTAACTGGCATTACTGTTAGTCATTGGTACAGAGACATGCCATCTCAGAAACCCCCCTTCTCTACCCTATAAAGGCTTTTCCAGGCAGATCTTGGCTCAAGACATTAGCATATAAAAAGACATTAGGTGAGGTGCTGGGAGAAATTACCTGAGGGCATTTGACCCTCCCTGCCAGGAGAAGTTACATTTAGCTTACAGCTCCTCCCAGCTCTGCTAGGAGGCTTTGAATTAGCTCTGGGTCCTTGTAAACAGCCAGAAGACCTCCTGAAGTTGCTACATTTCTACAGAGCTATTTTCCTGTTTTCATCTCTAGATAGCCCAGCCCAGAATGGGCTGGGCTGGGAGTTTGGGCAGATTTCTAGCTATAAAATAAGCTGCAAGAAGAAAGAAGCTCTCTTTTTTCCCCTTTTTGCCATTTCCGCTTCCCTTGGCATTTTGCTTCTCCAGTCCTCTCCATTCTCTGTTGGGCCTCAACACGTGGTGGCAGCCATCTTGGCCTACACCTGGCTGGGGCCTAGCTGGGAACCCAGAGTCTGGAGGTTTTCCCTGCTCTTGGATTGTATATTGGAACCTGTGATAGTAAAGCCCTTTTTAAAACTGCATCGGATTCCTGAGTTTTCATCCATTCCTCACCAGCTTCCGAGGTAGAAGGGAACTCGCTTCCCAGCACTGTCGGGGACCCCGGTGGAGTCCCTGACACTGCTCCCCTTGGCAACAGCCCTACAAACCTAGGTTGAAGCTCCATATGGGAGTAGCTTGGGGAGAAATCTATAAAAGCCATCCTGACCAAAGGACAATGCGCACATGCTGCCTGGGACAACATGCTGCCTGGGTGCACATGCTGCCTGAACCCACGTGCTGTTTGAGCCCACATGGCCAAGCACATGTGGTGCCTGAGCACATGTGTTGGCGCATCTCCCCTCCTGAGATGTGTATTCTCTCTTTCATTTTCCCTCCCCATTCCCTTTCCTAAACCTCCTTAATAAAATCTGCAAAACTTCAGTCCTCTTCGACTCCTGAAAATTCTTTTTGGCGAAGAAGACAAGAACCCTGAGGAAACCCTGGGTAAGGCCTAGGGCTGACTTACCTTTTATCAGTCCTTAGCCTGCCCAGCGGGTCCCAGATGGCAGAGGCGGCTGGGGAAAAAGCAACCATCTCTCTCTCCTTCTGGCCTCACATAAGCCACCCATGAGACCCACCTGCATCATTAAGTCAAAGAAGTGTCATATTTTGATGAAAGTTTCCACTCATAGAAGGTACTTACTAGTCCTTTGAACACGTCAACTTTATGGAGGACAGAAATTTCCTTACTCAAAAACCCCCCAAAAAACCAACTAGGGTTTGGAGCAATAGTACAGCAATAGTACAGCAGGAACAGCATTAGCCTAGCAGGTTAGCCATCCGATTTAATTCCCAATAGCCCATAGGGTCACCAACTCTGCCATGAGTGATCTCTGAGCACAAAGCTGGAGTAAGCCCAGAGCACCACTGGGTGTGCCCCCCACACACACACACCAATTCCTTTTTAATCTAAAACCTATTTCCAAAAAGGAGCTTACTTGGGGTACAACTACTTATTGGTTCTTATTGACACCTTTACTGGGTGAGTAAAAGTATTTCTAACCTGTACTAAAAAAGTCAGAGAATTGTCTAAAGTTACTTAATAGTTTTTAAAGTTTGCTTTACACATGTCACTACAGAATGACAAAGGACCCTCCTTTCACTTCAAGTGTCAAGAAGGATTTAACTTCTACTTTAAAAGTTATCAACTGTACACAGGAAAGGTGGAGATTAATTAATCACACCCTACAAATAATATTCAGGAAAGTATGTCAAGGAACCTCTCAGTTCTGGCTCTTCCTCTAGCCCTTCTCAGGTATAGAATAGCTCTTACAGCAAAATTTCAGTTTTGTACCTTTGATATATTGTAAGGCAGGTCCTTTATAACCAGATTTCTTATTGGACTCAGAAAATCTAAAATTAACTTAGCAAGTTATTATGTTAGAACAAAGTACAGCCAGCAATTCAAGAATATAGAAATTTAGCCTCACCCACTTGGAGAATTAACCCCAAACATTAGTCTAGTACTTGGGTCTTAACTAAAACTGGACCCCTTCAGATCAAGTAAATGGAAGAGATCTTATCAAGTTATCTTAAGCATTCCCATTGCTGGAAAATTTAATGGGATTTCTAGTTGGATTCATCTCTCCAGGATAAAATCAGCTCTATCTACCTCAACTAATGACCAGACTGATAGAAAATGAGTCAACTTATTTCTGTGATCACATCTAGGATTGAATTTATTTTGAAGAAAAGTAAGTTATTTTGAAGAAAAAAATAAAGCTAAGTAACAAGTCTTTTTATTTGAACCTGTCTTTATACAGGCCAACAGAAACCAAAGCTAACATTTTATTTTACAGTAGCCTCATTAGAATTTTGAAAAAAAAGGAACGAAAGCTTATCTTCTGGTCATTTTCTTGTCTCCTTAAATACTCTAGCCTCCCTTAGCCCTGGAAAGCCTTTTTTTCCCTCCTTCAGGGTCACAAAATTTTTGATGTTGTCTAAGTTACCTGATTTCTCTTTCAAACTGACAACTCTGAAAGCCAATAAACCATTTCCTGAGACCCATTAATGTTATGTAAAGAAAATTTCAACCCTTACATTGACAGGTACACATTCTCTGCTAGTGAGAAGCAGTTATAGAAGAGAGACCTTTACCAGTGTACCCCTTAAAGATTTAAAGGGGTAAAGTCTCTAGAAGGGCATCTTACATGCAAATAGAAAGAGAGATCTTGGTAATGAGTTTTTTGGAAATAACACTTAAGGATATTCCTAGTGCTGAAGTAGACTAAAGGCATGAGGAACACATCTCTTGAGATGCAAATAATGAGTTCTTTGGAGATGCTTAACTGAGGCACTAGAGAAGGGTGGATGAGAAGCAAGAGAATCTAAAGGTCATGGTAAGTATAAAAGGACTATCCAGAGCCCAGGCTTTCCCAGTGACAACACCCAGATATGCAGAAAACTCAGGTCAAGACTATGAGGAGAAATTTTAAGTAATTTCCCAAAAGCCTCTCTCTGCATTTTCTTCCATTCTGAAGAAGTCTGTGTTCTCTCTTGAGCACATGTCTCTATCTCTGTCTTTTCTCTCCACCTCACATTTCTTTAAGGAAATTGCTTTAAATAAAACTATTGGGGCCAGAGAGATAGCACGGTGGGTAGGGTGTTTGCCTCGCATGCAGTTGACCCGGGTTCGATCCCCAGCATCCCATATGGTCCCGAGCACCACTAGGAGTAATTCCTGAGAGAAGAGCCAGGAGTAACCCCTGAGCATCAATCACCAGGTGTAACCCAAAAAAGCAAAAATGAAAAAAAACTATTAACAAAAGAATAAAAGGACTTTCTGATCTGAAATAGTCTCAGACACAAACAAGCATCACAGAGCACCCAAATAAAATAACATGAAAGAGTGACTGTGCCAGTAGTACCTAAGTGAAGCTTAAGAGAATCATCTTTGAAAGACCTTTCGCATGAAGGCTTTACTGAGGTCTCTGCAGTGCCCTGGTCTACAAGCTTGATTCTGGAAATGTGCCTACTTCCTTGGTCCTGGCTAACCGTTTCCTCTGCCCAAGCCAATTACGACAGGAGGAGTGTATTCTGAAAAAAGTGTGAACATTACCATTAGCATCTTTATGTGCCTTCCTGGAAACTCTGTGCTCAGCTCCACAGCTGGGATTCAGAAGCTAGGACAAGAAATTGACATGAACCTGGAGGCTCTTCCAGACCATAGCTCAGCCCTTGGAAAATTAAAAAATGCCACTGGGATACTTAGGAGCAGTTCAAAAAAAGGCCTAGTTGAGAAGACTTTAATGAATCTGTCCCTTCTTAGGAAAAAATATCTAAGGGTCAGTTATTTGGCATAAAATAAAACAAAAAGTGTCCACCAACCAGTTTCACTAAACAATGGGCCTCTTGTGATGGACAGAATTGAGGAAGTTGAGCTTTGCCATTGTCCAGAAGAGTTCTTTTGGGTTCAGAGCCAGGTAATACTTGAGTTGACTATGATCAGGATAGTGACTTATTCTTCAGAATTTCTGCCAACACTGGTCTCAATCAACCCTTTGTAAGGTATATATATATGAATATTTGAGTTCTTCTATTTTGAAAGTCTAGTTTTGTGGCCTATATTAAGGATGAAGCCTTGGGCAAAGAATTGATTTAACTCTATGGTTTATTCCCCATTTGTGAATTTAATCACTTAGCATCAGCTTTGAACAAAAATGAATAAAATTTAATTGTTTTCCTCTAGGCACCTATAGTCTGGAGCAGGAAAATGAATATGGACCCAAGTAATTGTAATGTTAGAACATGATGTTGTACATCTGAAAGCCAATGGAGGACACGAAGCACACAAATTTCTATTATAAGAGTAAAAAAGTCTTCATTAAACAAACAGTATTTGAGTTATGGTTGAAATAAGATTATGTGTGTGAGAGAGAGAAAGAGAGAATATTTCACCCAACCTTCAGTAGACCCAAAAATAAATGTACATATGATTATGTACTTAGAATGAAGGGTTGTTTGGGAGAAAACATTTATACACTAAAGACTTTGTTCTTTTAATTGTCATTTTATATAATTTCATCTTAGTAAGGTTTTTATGTTTTGTTTGCTTTTTCAGATCATACCCAGCAATGTCAGGGGTGACTCCTGACTCTGCGTGCAGGAATTACTCCTGACTTGGGGAACATATGGGATGTCAGGGATCAAACCCAGATTGACTCTGTGCCAGACAAATGTCCAAACTGCTGTACTATCGCTGTGCTTCCCTCATCTTAGTAGTTTCGTGTTAAACACCCACAACTATCAAATATAGCTTGATGAACAACTCATAAATCCCTTGAAAGAGTTAATGGTGTGGAAGCTTTCTTTTTTATCAAAAGACAGAGAAAGCTTCCACAACTTTGGGTGAAATTAACCTCAGTATTCTCAAGACCTAATGTCTTTTAGAGAAACTTAGAGTGACCTAAATTTGGATCCAAATTTCAGTACAGCTACACAAATGACTTGAGGTGGCTATTAGATTTTTGGAACCTGAATTTTATCAACTGATATATAGTAATGATATTACTCATCATAGAAAGTGGTTGTAAAAAGTAAAAATTACAAAAGTTTCAAAATCCCACATCATGAATATCCTTAGTACAGGTTAGCACCCATCCTAATGTGTCATAGAATAAACATTTGAGACATGATTTTCTATCAAACTGTCATAATTTCCAGTCATAGATCTCTCTTAGTCTGTGATTCCCATGTATGTTGAATATAAACTAAGTATTCTGGATTTATGCAAATTTCACATAATTCTTATATTTATAGATACTTGAGTTATAATGATCACATTTTGATAGCTGACACTAAAATTATAGGTCCATTACTTTATTTTCTCTAATAATTTCTTTTATTTTAATTTTTTATTATACCACCATGAGACATACATTTACAAAGGTGTCCATAATTGGTTCTTGGTAATACAGTATTCCAGCACCCATCCCTCCACCAGTGCCCCATTTCCACCACCAATGTACCCCACCACCCCTCCCATCCACCCCCAGGCTGCCTCAATAGCAAGTAGCCCCATTTCCTCTATTTCTCTCTCGCTCTGTCTCTGTATCTCTCTCCCTCTTCTTTTGCACATTGTGGCTAACCCTGCAGATATTTAGACTTTATCACTTAAGTCTCTTTGTGTATATTCAATGGTGGTTTTCTCTAATAATTTCTCACAGAGTGTCTTCAGATAGTTTTTCTATAAATAGCTTCTATCCCCACCCCCCCATCTGTGGGAATGCTTGAGCCACAGACACAGATACACCCAGCAGAGCAGAAACCAGCTTTCCCCGTGGAACCCCCTGCATTCCATGGACCACGAGAGCAACTTCCAACCCGAGTCCCCTATCCCGATGGAGCCTCGGAAGAGCACAGAGGAACCCCCACACCTTGCTGACAGGGATCTTCACCATCCACAATCCGCAGCTCATAAGATCTCCACCCAAAAGATTAATCCAGTCTCCAGCCCGGCTTGTCAGAAACTCAACCTACAAGGACCAAACCTGCAGAGACCTGCCCTTCAGAGGAGATTATTTCAAGCCCAGGAATGCTAGAGCCACAGACACAAATACACCCAGCAGAGCAGAAACCAATTTCCCTGTGGCGCGCAATTTACCTCCAAATTAACATAAATATTCTACCCACCACTCTGAGAGAGCCCCATAAAGTAATGAGAGTATAGCACCCCAAAGGCAGAGTCTGGCAAGCTGTCCGATGTGTGTTCGATATGCCAAAACCAGTACAAAAATGTTTATTTTCCTGACCCCGAGAGCTCTTAATATGGCAGCAGTAAGAAAGGCGAACAAGCAGTGCCTGATAAAATTTCATGGCCATCCTAGGCTGCCAAAATGAAGAAGGACTAAAATAACTGTCTATATTACAATGCATGTACACTGGCATCAGAAGCATATATTGAGGATCTGATGGTGCAAGCACAAAAGATCAAGTACGACATCATTGTCTGACTAGATGAGGAGGCATCAGAAGAAGAATTGTTCCTTGGAACATACAACAAAAAAGAGGCGTCGGTGGCATTGGTGTCCTTGTCAACAAGAACATGGCCGTCAACATTGATTTATTTGAATGCCTAACAAAACAGATAGGATGATTACACTTGAATAGATGTGGCCCACTGCCAGCAATTTCTATATTCATTGTCTACGCACCAACATCCACATACAAAGGAGATAAAATTGAGAAATTATACATGGAACTGGAGGAGTTCTATAAAAAAGATCACACCGTCCACAAGATCATAATCGGTAATTTTAATGCCAAGATAGGACTGAGAAGAGCGGCTGAAGAACTCCACATCGGGACCCATGGCCTAGAATGGAATGAACAGGGTAAGAGACTATCTGAGTTCATCATGTCCACCAAGACCATTCATGGGAACTCACAGTTCTAGAAAGCTGAAGCGAAAAGTTGGACATGGGAATCTCCTGACACAGATCCACAATGAAATTGACCACATCATCTTCAATCGACGGTTTTGTCTGACCGATGTTGCTGTTGTCTCAAAATTCCAAACAGGATCGGACCACCATCTCCTTCATGCAAAATTCTACTTCCCGCAATAGAGAGAAAAGGCTGCAAAGTTTAAGAAGAGAACTCCCAGAACAACCACCAACTGGGAACTCTTTGGCACCATTGCAGCAGCATGGGAAGATACCACCATTGACGACATCGATGAAGAATACAACCAACTGGTTCAGCACCTCCATGATTGTGCGATGAATGCCAAGACAGAGAAAGACACAAAAGGACGCCTGTCTTCAGAAACTCTCGAGCTCATTCACCAACATGAGAAGGTGGGAGCCTCAGGAGACCAAATGCTAATGTCCAAGCTTGCTAAACGGTGCAGAGAAGCGATAAAAGAAGACCTCAACAACAGAAGAGCAGAAATACTGGAAGATGCAGCAGAAGCCGGGAAAAGCATTTGCACCTCCCACCTGTCCTTCGCCAACTATAAGACCAAGATGATTGCCCTCCAATGCCCTGATGGATCTATCACATCTTCCAGAAAGGCAATGGAGAAGATTATCCAGGACTTCTACTCAAATCTCTTTGTTAGCCTCATCCACCTGCTCACATGCCAAATTCCACAGGATGGATATGTCATTCCCAATGTTTTCCCTTCTGAAATCCGACATGCCCTCTCGTCAGTAAAGAAGGGAACAGCACCAGGCCCAGACAAAGTCAGACCTGAACACCTGAAGAATCTGCTGTCAGTACTCATCAATATACTAGCTCGGCTCTTCACACGCTACCTGTCCGAATTTAAGGTACCTTCCCAATGGAAAACTAGCATGACAGTTCTACTGTTCAAGAAGGGAGACATTCACGACATAGGCAACTATCGCCCCATCTGCCTGTTGTCCGTCATCTACAAGCTGTTTACACGAGTCATCCTGAACAGGATTGGGAGAACACTAGATGAAGGACAACCATGCGAGCAAGCTGGCTTCTGGAAAGGATTCAGCACAATCGACCATATCCACATAGTAACCAAGCTCATTGAGGTTTGTAGGGAGTACAAGATGCCGCTCTGTCTCACGTTCATTGATTTACAGAAAGCCTTTGTAAATGAACCAGTCATCGAAGCCCTAGCCAAACAGGCTGTTCAAACCCAATACATCAAGATTCTTCCTGAGCTGTATTACGGATTCTCCACCAGAATCTCACCATTCTACAAAGAAGTGATCATTGATGTCAAAAGAGGGGTTCGATAAGGTGATACCATTTCACCAAAACTCTTCAGCGCCACCCTCAAGAACATCATGCGACAATTAGAATGGGAAGGAATGGGAGTGAAGATAGATGGTGGGCAACTACACCACATCCGCTTCGCTGATGACATCGTTCTAATAACACCAAACATTAGCCAAGCGGCACAAATGCTGGCTGACTTTGACGGAGAATGTGGAAAGATAGGTCTACAGCTGAATCTAAAAGAAAACAATGTTCATGAAGAATGAACTAGCTCCTGAGGCCCCATTCACTCTCAATGGAACAAACATCTCTGAATGCAGCAGTTATGTGTACCTAGGTCGAGAAATCAACATGATGAGCGACCTAAAACCTGAGCCGCGCAGGAGGAAGAGAGCATCATGGAGTGCCTTCAAAGGCATCGAAGAAATAGCTAAAAGGACAAAGAACCTCCTGCTCCGGCAACATCTCTTTGACTCCACCATTCTCCCTGCATTAACATACGCCTCACAGACCTGGGCCCTTGAAAGCTAGGATGAGAATGCTATTCCGGTCTCCCAGAGGGAATTGAAAGAGCTATGCTTGGAATATCACGCCTCACTCAAGTGAGAGAAGGAATCCGGACCTCCGACCTCGGTTGCTGTTCCATAGTCAGGGACGTTGTCTCATTTGCCAAGGCATTGAAAATCAGATGGGCTGGACATGTAATGCGATTTGGAGACAACCGCTGGACTAGAGCCGTTACTGACTGGATCCCATGGGATGTCAAAAGATCACATGGCCGCCCACCTACAAGATGGTCAGACTTCCTTGTCAAGACCCTGAAGGAATGGTTTGAGGCTCTTCATATTCCTGAATCAACCATATGCCATTGGGCTACATTGGCACGTGATAGGGTTCAATGGAAATGTTACTGGCGCCCGCTTGAGCAAATCGATGACTAATGAGATTCAAGTGATCAAGTGAAGCTTCTATTTAGTCAATATAATACACTTTTACTAACCTTAATAATCAGAATGTGATAACTAGAACTGGTATTTGATAAAAGTTATGATTTTCATAGGCATAGATCAAACTATAAGATCAAGATTTTATAATTTTATATTTTTATTTTATTTTATAATTATAATTTAGGCAATATGGTTATAAGTATTACCATTTATGGTATTACAAAATTTGTAAAGTAATTTACAAAAATTACTGAATCTTCTCCACCAAAGTGTGTAAATCCTTCCATTCCCTTCCCTTCTCTCCAAAGTGTCTAAGTACTTCCATCACCTTCCCTATGTCACCTCTATCAGCACTTCCTTTCCTTACCTCTCATCCTACCACCAGTAATGTGAGGTCTGTAATTTAAGGCCTCAGCTTTGTTATCATTTGATATGGTAAAGTCCCTTATTTTGTCTCTCTATCTGCTGTAAATAAGTCAGATAATCGGATATTGTCTCCGTCTGACATTTCACCTAATATATGCTCTCCAATTCCTTTCATATTGCAGAAAATTACAGGGGTTGAACTTTTCTTACATCTGCATATTATTATGTTATGTATATATCACAACTTCTTTATCCATTAATCTGTCATGGAAATGTAGGATGTCTCCTTATCTTGTACTGAGTGATGCAATGAACACATATCTTTTTAAAATTAATGGCT
This sequence comes from Cryptotis parvus, assembly GCA_021461705.1. Taxonomy (NCBI): domain Eukaryota; kingdom Metazoa; phylum Chordata; class Mammalia; order Eulipotyphla; family Soricidae; genus Cryptotis; species Cryptotis parvus. The sequence continues at coordinate 19,614 of JAJIBD010030646.1, read as the reverse complement.
TTTTTTTCTATTTAGGGGTTGTAAAATGGAAATTTTTTGTAATATAGGGGTCCTATTCTTTCTATTTTTGAGGGATACCCATAATGCTTTCTGTAGAAATTAAAGCAAATAAAATTTGTGCCAAAAATGAATTCCTTTGTCCCCATATCCTCATGAACACTGATTGTTCCACTCTTTTTTAATATATGCCACCTTCACTCTCTGAGCGAATATCTAATTTTTCTCTGAATTTTCTTGATAATGATTAACACTTTTTCACATGCCTACTTAGCTTTTATTTGTCTTCCTTCCTGGCAGCTTCTATGAAAACAATATTACCCAAATACCAAAAGTAGATATAATAAAATTAGAAACTAATATCCCTGATGAACATTGATGCAAAATCCTCAACACACTTTGTGTATGAAATCCAATAATATATAGAAAGGATTATACATGATGTGAAACTGGAATTCATTCCAGGGATGTAAAGATGTTCATTTAAATATCTTTGTTTTTTTTTTTTCCTTTTTGGAGGAGGGACCATACCCAGAGGTACTCGGGGCTTATTCCTGGTTCTGTGTTCAAGTTTCACTCCTAGAAGTACTAAGGGAACCGTGTGTGGTTCCAGGAATCATACCTGAATTGGCCTTATCCAAGGCAAGCACCCTATCCAATGTATTATCACTTGCCCAATAGTCATCTTTGGTTAAAACCCATCTTTGGTTAAAACCCATTTGTAATATATTGATTTGTATCATATTAAGAAAAGGGAACATAAAAATCATATGATCGCATAAATAGATGCAGAGAGATCATTTTACAAGTTTCAAGATCTATTCATGATAATAATCCTCAGGAAAACAAGGGTGAGAAGGAACATTAAGATAATAACAATCATTTACAACAAATATAGGAAAACATCTCTATGGCCAAACACTGAAAACATTCTATCAGACCAGACAAAGGGAAGGATGTCCAATTTCTCTGCTATTATTCATTATAGTTTTGGAAGTCCTTACTTTAGCAGCCAGACAAGAAAAATAAATCATTTGCATTAAAATTGGAAAAGAAGTTGAACTATCATCATTTGCAGATGGCTTGAAAATATGCATACAAAACCTTAAGGTCTCCACTGAAAAAAACTGTTAGAAACAGTAAACCAATGCAGCAAAGTACAGGCTACAAAATTCAGTGCACTACATTTGTTGTATTTCTAAATGCACAAAATAAAAAAAAGAAACTTAGAAAAAACATTTAAAATTGTGTCCAAAAATAACAAATACCTAGAAATCAATTTAACAAAGGATATGAAAAACTTACACACCAAGGAAAATGTCACTGTCACTGTATCACTGTATCACTGTCTTCCCGTGTATCATCAATTTGCTTGAGCGGGCACCAGTAACATCTCCATACATCCTGTCACTTGAGAGATAGCCCAAGGGCATCATCCGCTCCAGGAACATAAAGAGCCTCAAATCATTCCATCAGGTCATGGGAATGAGGTCCATAATTGTTACTGGTATTTGGCATGTCAAATATGACACGGGTAGCTTGCCAGGCTCTGCCATGCAGGTGGGATGTATAGATTATTTTCAGCAAATTTGGGAAAGTTGTAGCCACTATTAAAATAAATTGAAGAGGAAATTCTATTTGAAAATGGAGCTAGTCTATGCTCATGGAATTAAGAAAATGAATTTACTCTCTTTAAATTATATTATAAAGCTATAGTATCCAAACTGTGCTAATAGAGTAAAGGTAGACTGTTAAATAAAGTCAAATTGAGAGCTTAGACGTAAACCCACAGATTAATGGGAAGTTAACTGACAGTAGGATCTTTACATGGAGCAAGGAACGCCTTCTCAACAATTGATTTTGGGAAAACTGGATAGATACCTGGAAAGCAAATAAAAAAGAAACTGAAGCTATAACACACACCACTCACCAAATCTTGAGGAAAACATAGAACTCTCCAGGATATGGACCTCAGAGGTATCTTCACTGATTTGTCTCATTGACAAGACTTCAAAAAAAAAAAAGTGGGATAACATCAAATTAAAAAGGCTTTGCTTGGCAATAGAAATTCAGGCTAAAATAAGAAAACACTATTTAATGGGAACAATATTTTTGCATACAATACATCAGATAAAGGGTTAATATCCAAGATATACAAAGCATGCACACAACTTAATAACATAAGAAAAAAACAATAGTTCCATGTAAGACTGGGGAGAGGCTATGAAGAGACAATCCCCTAAAAACATACAGATGGTAAGAACCTTTGTGGTACTAAAAGACTCTTCTTAGAGACTCTTGTTAATAATTGTGTCTGCTTGCAACACCCTGTTGATCAATGTAACAGAGCTGACTCTACTGACATTAACAGAAAACTGCTGGAGATGATATCAAGGGCTATCATTGATTCTTGAAATGTGGGCCATACATACTTTAACTATTGAGCTAGGAGATAAAGCAGATTCATGTAATTCAATGGAGACTTGATGGGTGGAGTTGTGAACTGGCCTGTTTGACAGATTATCTTTTGGTACCGGTGCCTGCTCAAGTTCAATATCTAGTATTCAGATGTGTATTACTTGAGCCTTCCACTAGTGACGACCTTCAATGAGCCTCACATTTAAGAAAAGGTGACAAGAAATGAGGTAGTGGAGAAATGGTTGGGTTGGAACCAGATTTCTGTGAAATGTAGTTTTGAATAAACTATACTTAGCATGGAGAGGATAGTCCCTCTCTCATCATATATTCCCAGCTGCAAGACAAGAGTTTAGAACCATGCTGAGTACACTAAGCAGAGGAAACAAAGGCGAAAAATAAACATATAAGAAACTAGGCAAACAAATGAAGAAAAATACATTGCTTTTCCAGAAACATCATGGAATCTTTTTAGGATTCTCAAAGATGCTTGACCCCAGTTCATTGAGAAGAACATAAAATAGCAGATGACTATTCAGAAAGAAGATCATCCTTGACATTTGTTTACAAAAGTCTCCTAAGTGTTTTCAACTCTAGTCCAGCTTCCCTCTGCCACTTGGTGCTGATCATGGGACATTAAACACCAGGCATGGATCATATTGGTGTGAAAAGCAGAGACATATATCAGACAGTATCCTGCATGTTTTGTATATTAATCCTGACAGAAAAATCTTTAGCATTGTATGGATTAGTCAATGTAAATTCATTAACTACTTGTCATGACTGTAATATAATCTGGTCTGACGGTAAGGAGTCAACAGCACAGCGTTAATCAAATCACATAGAAAACAACGCATTTCTGTTCAGACTCATCAACTGCTGCCTTTGCCAGTTCAGAGGTTGAGGCTTCAAGGGGGTGAAGTTAATTTTGGAAGTTAACTTTTTGAAGTTAATTTTGGAAGTTAAAATCCCCCTTTGGGGGATTTTATGACCACAGAGGAATATCACAAGCCTCCAAGTGGGTCTATTTAAAGCTACCTGCCATTCCCAGCAAAACGGATACACCCCAAATAAAGGGAAGTTTGTCAATATCCAAGCACCATCTAAAAGGTCAGAGATAATAAATCAAAATACATTCTGCAGGGTTGAACCTGCAGGATGAATCATTATCAGGTTTTAATCATGATCATTAGTGAGCTATTAGAGTCCTGTCCAGCTTTTCAACACTAAAGTGATAGGAAAAGATAGGGGTAAAGAGGCTTGGGTTGGGCCTGCACCCTGTTTAGTGCAATGTTCACCATATGTTCCAATTGTAACTTCTTGTTTGAATTTCTTTGATTTAAAGTTGCAACAGTCTTAGATGTCCAATTCTGAATCTCATTTCTGTAGGTTGAGCCATACCTAAGTCCACCATAATTCTCAATCATGCACATTTTATATTCATAAATTCAGAGGCAGACTAATCATGAGTTCTCTATTTGAGCACAAACATGAAACTGCTACTGCTTGATACATTAAGTAGACATCAAGAATGTGGCTTTAATTAATACAGGCAAAAATGCAAATGATGGCTTCTAAGTGTACGTAGTGCAACCCACAATGTAGGAGAAGGAAGGGAGAGAGAGGGAGAGAGAGAGGAGATAAAGAACCTGCCATTTAGGCAGGACGTGGGAGGGGGAGGGAATTGGGGACATGGTTGGTGGGAGATGGGCACTGGTGGAGGGCGGGTGCTGGAACACTATGTGACCGAAACCTCCAAACGTGAACAATGTTGTAATTGTATATCTCACAGTGGTATAATAAAATGTTTAAAAAAAAAGAATATGGCTTTAAAATAAAAAAGCATAATGAAAATTACTATAAACTTGTTTCTTCTCTGTTAGCAAATTTTATAACATAGGTCTTATACATACAAAAAAGAAACTATTTCAGGTCTTGAATATTTATCATTCTCTATTTTCTCCAAAATATTATTTTTATTGTTGCTAACTACACAGTTCTGTGTTCTTTTTTTCCTACAATACATACTTTATTGGCAAGAGTTCTTGATAGTAATTTATACAAAGATTTATACAAAGTTTCATAAAATTTTGTTAAATGATAGACTAGCAATTGTATATTTTCTTTGTAACAGAATTATGAATCAAAGTGATTTCATTTACTTCTCATATAGTTTTGTGTGTTTGTATCGTGTCCCCCTTTCTTTGCCTTGAGAAATATTTTATGCTACCATTTCATTTATAAACAGCTCATTGTTAGTTGTCTTTACTATATAATAGTAACAAACCAAACAAATTGAGATTTTACTTTCCTTCCTTATTACAGTAGTTGTAAAATATTTCCTGCCAGTTGCTTTCTTCTTTAGATTCACAGAATGGTCCATTTGAATTCCATTGCAAAATTTCTAATGTTTCCTCTTTGCTTCTTACAAATCCCCTGTAATGTTCTATGCAGTAAGAAAGTGGCAGGCAGGTAAGTCCTGGATCCATAACTTGGTAAAAAGAGCATTCTGAACCATTGTGCTAACACCACAATAGTGCAGGAAAGTTTGCAGGTGAACTAGAGTTTGCCAATGATGCTTTTCTTTGAGAGTTGCTGAGAGACAAGTAATGAACCAGGAATTTTTTTTAAAAAAACGGGGTATAGAAAAGACACATGAATCAGACACCTACATACTGGATTGAATATATGCCAGAATAGCTACAACACACCAACTATTAGAACAGTTACCAAGGGATATGATATTAAGATCCATTGACTAGAACTGGACACAAGGCCTTAGGAGTGAGGTGACCAGATCCATGTGTCATGCTTAGAATCAAAGTAAGCTCAAATTTCTTAATTTTTAAAGTTTTTTATTACACCACTGTGAGATATACAATTACAAAGATGTTCATGAATGGGTTCAAATTTCTAAGTTTATAATTTCTAATTAGAAAATTGAGCACTTTCATTACCTTCTGACCTAGCAAAGGAGTATATCAAAAGTTTTGTTAAAGAAATGACCAAGTGGGAGAAGGAAACTTTGCAGTCTTGGTAAGCAGCAGGTTTGTCAAGAAGCCTTGACCCGTAGGGATCCCATTAATTGACCTACAGTAAATTCAACTGGAAAGGCTAAGAGATTTTTTGATTGCCTGACAGGTTCAGGCAAAACCTCTCTTTTGCCTGAATTTCCCACTCTCTGGGGAGGGACAGTCATCAAGTTATGGATCCAGGACTTATCTGCCTGTCGCTTTCTTACTGCATAGAACATTTTTTGATTTTTGGTCTGTAAATGTGGATCACTGCTGCTGTTGACAATTCTCCAGATATTCATATTAGTACTGATTTTTAACATATATAACACAGGTAGAAATAAACTGGCTAATACCCAACAAAAATAACTTCTAATATGGTTGAAAATGATGTTGGTTATGAAATGAAATGATGAAGGGAAAAGTGTGTGTTGACGTAGAGGAGAAATAGGTAGAAGGAGCTTTAGGAGGCTGGAACACTGGTGGTGGTGAGTACATTGTGTCCTATGTGATATCGAGGTGTTAACCCATAGCTTAAAAATTCTATAGCATTATAAGAAATGATCGTTTCAGAAGGGTTTAGTATGCTCAGGGCTTTCAGCTTGCTCTGTGCTCAAAGATTTCTCCTGGTGGTGCTCTGTGATCATATGTGGTGCTGGGGAGCAAACAAGTTAGCCACATACAAGGCAAGTGCCTTAATCCCTGTACATCTGAAACAATCAAAATGCCCAACAACAGATTTGGTGAATCAATAAATTGTGCTTGTGTATATGTGTGTATATTGTGTATATTGTGCTTGTGTATATTGTGCTTGTGTATATACATATGTATATGTATATGTATATGTGTATATACACACACACTAGAATAATACAAAATATAAGAAAAGAAATTGTGCCTTTTGATACAAATTGAATGGAACTAGAGGCTGTCATATTAAGCAAAAACAAGATGTAGAAGAATAATTTCCATATGGTCTCATTTTTATGTGGTATATAAGGAAACAAATGGGAATGTAAGATGGTGAATGTAAACAAACCCTTGGACTTTGACAACAGAAACAAGGTTACTAAATTGGTAGGGGCAAATGGGAACAGGGAGTGGGGAGACTAGAAAAGAGGGATTTGATAGTGAGCAATTTGGTACTCTGGTGGGGGTAGAAGTACAGTAACTTTGTGTACCAATGCACAAACATTAATATGATTTTTAAACAGTATAGGGTGTAGCTTTTCAGAGTCCAAGGAGTAAAAGTTAATAAACATAGTTTCTTTGAGGGTAGTCAAGTTTTGAATTAAATCCCAGAACTCAGATTTCAGAAGAGATGACAAAAAATAATTTCCTTTAAAATTCAAGTTGTAGAGTATGATTTTTCTTTGGAAAATTTTAGCACACAATTTTGAGGATGCCAATTAAAAGGGGGATTTCTTTTTCCTAATAAAGCAGTACAGATCACTTCAATTATCCACGGAGAAGGGATGTTTGTTCTTTCCCTCTACCATTCTTCAACTGAACTCTTTCTACCTTCTGGGAGCCATGGAAAAGAACAGGATATGTCTACATTTTTCCCTCTCTAATAAAGTTTGTCATTTATTGAAAACTAAAATGCCAACCTCTTCCCTGAATGGTTAGTTCTCAGCTAGCCCTCCAAATTTTGGATGGTTAACAGTTCAATAAGGAATGGAGCCAATTGCTTTATGTATTCTCTGATGTTTCTCTGATGTTTGTCAGACACATGCCTATGTGAAAATGTAACACACAACACACTCACACACACCCTCAGTCAGCTCTGTGCTAAACTTGGTCTAGGTCGACACACTTTGTTGAGGGAAGAAAGTTTTCCATTTTTTCTAATGGGAACTTCTAGGTTGTTTGTGCTCTATGGGCAGCAACAACTAAAATCAAAGTTGAACTTTATCTTTGGCAAAGTTAGTGAAATATAAAACCCCCTTAAGTATTGGATGACTTAACTGTCCCAGGCTTCCAGGCTTCATGGAAGGATTAAATGTATGGGCAACATCCCTGTTATGCACATGACATGTAAATTCCACAGGGAGAACAAAAACAAACAAAAACCATAGGTTTGTTGTTTGCTAATGCACCTTAGGTCCTTCCAATTGCATCTAGGGGCTCAATAAGTAAATATGAAAGAATGAATAACTGGAAATAATACAAAATCTATCCTCATGTATTTAGCCTGGAATATCCCTTCCTCTTCTCATTGATAGCTCAAGGGTTAGTGCAACGTCAGGTCTTCTTTAGAATTTCTGTATTTCTCCACTCAAGAAGTAGGAAGCCCTTTATAGAGAGATTTTGTGTGTCTTTGAGAAATTGGTACATTAAGTTTTAATGAGGTAGTGACATATTGTCCTCTACTAGTAGAAAGTTTTCTCTAAGGGAATATTCCATTTTTTTTTTGCTTTTGGGTCACACCCGGCAATGCTTAGGGGTTACTCCTGGCTCTGCACTCAGGAATTACTCCTGGTGGTGCTCAGGGGACCATCTGGGATGCCAGGAATTGAACTCGGGTTGGCCGTGTGCATGGCAAACGCCCCTACCTGCTGTTCATTTTTGTGTTCTTAACCTCCAAAAAATGATTCCTATTTGCTCTAGCAAAGTAACCAAAATGCTAGCCATGGAGGCAGATTGCCTTGGTTTGAATCCCAGCTTTACTATGTGTTAGCCATGAATACTTGGCCATTCTGTCCTGCTATCTTCTTTGCAAAATAGTAATGCTAGCAGTTTCTATCTTCTAATAGTTGTTATTGTTATAATAAATGTGTATGTGGAAAACACTTAGAGCACTAAAAATTAAGCACTCAATTCTCCTTTTTATTTGTTTATATTGAGTATTTTATAGTTGATATCTGTTTCAACTTTTTTAAAATGTATTTTCTGATTGGTTACTCTTCAAGAAGTATTTTTACCAATAGTAACCCTTGACTTTTTTTCTTTTTTGGGTCACACATTGCAATGCTCAGAGCTTAATCCTGGACCTGCACTAAGGAATTACTCCTGGAGGTGCTTGTGGGGCCATATGGGATATAGGGGATTGAACCTGGGTTGGCTGTGTGAACCTGGGTTGGCTGTGTGCAAAAGCAAATGCCCTCACCAATGATTAGCCCTTGATTTTTTGAGAACTCATCACACCTGAAATCCTGAATGTGAGTCTTTGTTGTTCTCCGAGCAGAATTTTTCTATTCCCTCCCCAGAGCACTTTGCTTATGAGTTGGGTCTATTTGATCATATCTCTGGCTCCATGATTGCATAAAAGGGAGATTTTACAGCCAAAATGGTACAATATTTTTTTTTTTTTGCTTTTTTGGGTCATACCCGGCAATGCTCAGGGGTTTCTCCTGGCTCTACAATCAGGAATTACTCCTAGTGGTGCTTGGGGAACCATATGGGATGCCGAAAATCTGGGCCAGGATGGGCCGGCCGCATGCAAGGCAAACGCCCTACCCGCTGGACTATCACTCCAGCCCCTGGTACAATAATTTTGTTGAAATTCCTGGGTCAAAGAAGTTTCCCTTTCCATAGACTGTATTTAGAAAAATCTAAGTCATAACTCCAGCTATCTTAGTTCCAGGAGGGAAGAACTTATCTGAGATAAGAATCAATAAGGTGGAAAACTAGACTAATAAACTGAATCTCTGCAGACATTATTAGAGTCCCTGATCAGGTGAAGTCAGGAATCACTCAAAATTTCCATTATGAGCCTTATTACCATGATAGATTCATAATAATCATTAAATTTAGTGACTGGAAAAACATTTTTTATCCCGAGCATATAATTTGGGCATAATCTAGAGATATGTGGCATCTCTTCCACTAGATCATGTGGTGGGTGACAGGTTGAGACCTGGCACTATTTTAAGACAGTGACTGGTGCTCACTATCAGTTGAGGGTATAAGTTTCTCTCCATTTTGCTCTTTTTAAATAGTCTTGCTGACAAGAAGATGGTGACTTTCTCTGACTAAGTGCTTTATCCCAGTCCTGGTGAAAGAAAGTCTGGAAAAATATGTCCTCTCTGTGGAGAGTCACTCAGAACCAGCTCTGACATTTTTGGTTGCAGTAGCCAGAAACCAACTCAGACTGAGAGAGGAAGAGAATGTTCTGAAAGATCTTATGGAACAAATAAATGATTGTGACCATTCCTGGAAAATGAAACATGGCACTGTCCTTTTTGATAAAAAAAATCAGTTTGAGTTAGATTTTCTTTCATTCATCTGAGAAAAAAAACTAACTAGGTAGGGATCGATAAACATTTGTAGAACAGATGAGCTAATTGTTGAAAATATGCCTTACCAAAGCTCATAGAGTGTCTTGTTTTTCCTTTCAATTGAACCATAACCTTTATCATTTACTTTACTACAGATTTTGCTCATAAAAATTCTCATGTTGTAAAACAGCCCAATGAACTGGTCTCTAAATCAATATACGGAGGTCAGTATCCTTGCCAGTGAGTGGAGGTTGGCTTCTGCAAATATTCAGCAACATACTATCTGAGATATGGGGAACAGCCTATAAGCCTCAAAATACTTTCATCCCCATGAAATTTCTTGACTTGTACAATCAGGGAATAGTATTAATTCTGAATAATCCATTTAAGGACCCATATAACTTGATAACTAGAGAGGATATAGTTAGTATTATTATGTGCAATACAGCAGTGAACTTAATAGAAGTCCTAAACAAATTATGTTCCTAGACACTTGAAGAAAGTCAGGGTAAATATAAGTAAAGCCATTTTATGTTAATGTAATACTTCCCTCCCCGCGTGCACTGTTGGGCGCCAGGCACTTGTTTGTTTCACAGGAGCCCGAGGAGGGCGTGGAGCCCGCACGATGCCAGGGAAGCTGAAGGTGAAGATCGTGGCCGGGCGCCATTTGCCCGTGATGAACCGGAGCTAGTGACCTGACTGATGCCTTCGTGGAGGTAAAATTTGGTAATACCACCTTCAAGACAGACGTGTATCTCAAGTCCCTCAACCCTCAGTGGAACTCAGAGTGGTTTAAATTTGAGGTATAGTAGTTTTCCTGACGGACAGACATGGGGCAGAGCTGCTACTGGCTCTCACTGTGCCCAGCCACTCGTCAGGTGCCCGGGAGGGATGGCAGTTTCTAGCCTTGGCCCGCCACCCCAGCAGAGCCTCACAACAAGCCAGACGACCCCCCCACTCCATGAGGACCTCCATTTTCCACATCCGACTTCCTCCTCGTCAGAACTCCACCCAGCAGACCAGCCTATCACAGCCCGGTTCATCAATAAATGCTGGATTTTGAGATGACTGCAAGAGTATGCTACCTGCACGGCAGAGCCTGGCAAGCTACCCGTGTCGTATTTGATATGCCAGATACCAGTAACAATTATAGACCTCATTCCCATGACCTGATGGAATGGTTTGAGGCTCTTTATGTTCCTGGAGCAAGCAGGTACCCTTGGGCTCTACTTGCATGAGACAGGTCATATGGAGATTTCACTGGTGCCTGCTCGAGCAAATCGAAGATGAACGGAAGACAGTGATAGTGAATACTTCCAAAAGCCATATAGTCTCAAACCAGAACTGTAGAGCACAGGCTACTCTGAGAGACATGGACCACAACAACATTTTTCTCTATCTTATATCTATCACTTAATTATGGTGTTACTAGGAACACAGTTTGAGAGAAAAAAAGTCAATCACAATCACCTGAGGAACTGTCTCAAGATCTTGAATGCAACCTTTCATCCCCCTCTTCTTGCCTTTTTCTCATGCTCCCCCATCTCTATCCTGTTAACTTTCACATAAACACCCCACAAATGGTGTCCAGACGATGACATCCTTTGATTCATTTGGGAGTAATAAGTGCTATCTTTCTGGGTAGGATAATGCCTTTCATCTGTAGAATGTGAGTCTCTATGGCATGTAGTAATACTAACATGCCATTGAGCAAGGTAAGACTTTCCACTGCCAAAAGAAGCACCTTTTCCCAATTTAGAGGGACTCTTAATTTGATTTGACAATCTCATGGTATGCTGTTCCTCGTACATATTTTCTAGTTGTGAAAACTAAATCCAACCCTCCCAGTAAGGACTTGCTTTTAAAGGCAACCCCATAGACCAATAGTGAAAATCATTTTTCTTCATTATGAATGTTAATTTGCCAATTTTCAACTGTTGTCTTTTGGAATCACACCCAGTGGTTTTCACGGTGTGCTCTTGGTTTGGTCCTCAGGAATCACTCCTAGCAGAGCTCAGGGGGACCAAAGTGGTGCCAGGGATTGAACCATGTTGGCTGCATACAAGACAAGTACTCTACTCACTGTAATATTGCTCCATTCCCTGTTATATTTCTTTAGTTATAAGTTGCTTGGAATGGGGCCATCCTGCCATTGAGTTTTCAAAATGTAGATGGGAATTAAGCAACACACTAAATGTTGACTCCTCAATAGGTTTTATTTCCCAGTTAAAAGTCCTAATATTTGTTTCCCCCTAAGCATTCTTGTCAGGTAACTCCTCAGTGGGTTTTATTATTTGGTACCTATTATTATAGAATATTTTCTGGGTACCAGTGCCTCTGTAGTGGCACAAAAAATATTTGGCTTGGGTATCTAGTTAGAAATGTATTTTTACTATAATATTTCATTAATTTTTTTATTCAGAGTTGTCGAACAATATTTCTGTTAATGTTTCCAGAATATTTAATAGATTTTTCCATTTGACTTATGGGTACATAGATTACTTACTTTAAACTTGTTCAGAAATTAGCAACTGGGCTTTTGTAAAAATAAATGTAAAATTTTTTTCATTATGGGTTTCTGATGGAGAAAAGTATCTAAAACATGAGAAAACATTCACCAGAATGATAGCACAGAAGTATTGCCATTTTCTAAATATATAACAAAAAATTCATTTCAGATGTTGTTCAGTGGTAGAACACTTGCCTTTCATGGAGTCAGGTCATGAATTTAATACCTAATACCACCTCACATGACCACTGAATATTAGAAGACTACACCAATATCAACATAAGGTAGGGGACAGTTTTTTAAAATAAGATTTTTAAAAATGAAATTACGTGTCAGTCATGTAAGCAAAAAAAAGAATTTACCCCAATAATACAAAAATCACTGGAGAAGCGAGATTACAACTAATTTAAATAATGTGGGAAAGTCCAAGAGATAAGAGAAAGAAAGCCAATAATGGATAGAGAAGGTTTATGTTTGGATTCAGAATTGCTTACATGTTTTCCAGCTAATATCCATTCAGAAGGAAGATAGAAAATTAATAATTAGTTGAAAATTAAAGATATGATTAGTAAGCAATGTTTGAAAGCTTCCATAAAGAATACATTTTACTAAACACACAGAGCCTTTAATATTAGCATTTTGTGCATCTTCATAAATGGATGGAATCTGTGTGCTTTGCCAAATATGTAAGCAAGGAATATTCTTTTCAAGGAACAAATTTTAGGGCTTGTAATTCAATATTAAAAATTCTAGAAGAGCATTTCCCAATGTGTTTTTCTAAGATCCTGGATCAAGAGTTTGGAAAGAGGAGAAAAAGCCAGCTTGGGCAAAGTGATTAGGTCACGGACTATTGTTGAAACCATACACTGGTTATTAATGACATTCAGGCAACAGAAATTGCTCAAATGTTTTTCAATTTAGTTATTTGTATATTTTAAAGCCAATTTCTGGCCTCATTTTCTTCAAACTGCTTTATTTATGGACACTCTCCATGATATTATACTGATCTACTTAACAAGTTCATTCTCACTTCTACCACTGAAGCAAAAGTCCACCCAATTCCTTGAGCCTGTTTACAGGGCTTAGAATCAAATCATCCAGACCTCCTTTACTCATGACAGTCACAAAGCCTGTTGCTAAGGATAGCCGCTCAAACCAGCTTCAGAGCCTAATATCTAAGAGAGAGCCCTGGTATCCCACCCAGTGTTCATCTATAGCAGGTTTTCCCATACTGTCTTGGCCTATCTTATCCTTCCTGGAAATAAAGTGAACAAGACCCGGGTTCAATTCCCGGCATCCCATATGGTCTCCCAAGCACCGCCAGGAGTAATTCCTGAGTGCAGAGCCAGGAGTAACTCCTGAGCATCATTGGGTGTGACCCAAAAAGCAAAAATAAATAAATAAATAAATAAAGTGAACAAGTTGAAAACACATTGCCCAATTGCACAACACAACTTCTTCCCTCACTCATTTTTCATTCTAGTACCCCCCTGAAAGTGACATTTTTGTACCATGAAAAATTGACCTACTGAGATGACAGCAGGTTCTATTTTGCCTTTGTTCATTGTGCCTTTTTGCTTCCTTTTCTCCCTCTGTGCATCACTCAGCCCTGTGGTCCGAGCTCTGAGTACCATGAATCTTGATATCTGCTCTTTCTCTGACTGATAATTTCTCCCAGCATGAAGGAATCATTTTCTTGTCTATCTAGGGCTATTTGATAATTCCTCCCTTCTTCTTTGGAGAAGATATCAGGAACTCTTCAAAGAACCCTCCCCTTATTTTCACAACTTTCCGTCTTTTTTGATGAAATCTTTTTTTATGTATCCATATTTCTCATTGACTTAGTTTCCTCTTAAATAACTATTTCCCTAAATAAATACTTCCTATAGGACATATTAAATTTCTCAATATGTCAATGATGGAAATAATACCTAAAATGATTAGAGCTGTAAAGTTGCCAAGAAACATCTAACTAAATCTACAAATACATTAAATAAAGTCAAACTAGTGTAACAGGAAAGCTTGCTTTTACCTTAATCTCAAAGTGCCACAGAAAACCAGATCTAAAATGAAAGGTTCCATGTCTCTTATATGAATACTGCCCTCTCCACCATGGACAATGAGGGAATATTTGTATCCTTGTAAGGATGAAAATGTATAGAAAAAGCAAAGGCATGGTAATGGTAGAAATGTATGTTGTTGCCTTTTTTGGTGATTACCCAAGGTGGAGGACTTGTTTTCACCCCTGAAAGTCATTACTTCTTCTATTCTCAGAGACAAGCTTTTAACTAAAGTTCTTTCCAGATGGTTGATTTATCACTTCCCAGAGCATGTCTTCAGTCCACAGTTTGAATGCTTGAATTGCCTCTGAGCCCTTGACTGGGCCATCAGCCCAAAGCTTGAGCTCACCATTTCTTCATGAAATAGCACATTTCCTTATCTCTCAATTCCAGAAACGACCGATCAAGAGCTATCCTTAAAAACTCACCCACCATTTAAAAAAAAACTTTCAATTGTATACCCTGTCCCTACTGAAATTATAAAAAAAAACCCTGAAAAATCAACAAAGTTTATATCCATTTACTGTTATCTTAAATATTTATTTTTTAAAATGTAAGGGTAACTTACAGGTTCAAGTTTTTACGAACTGATAAGTAACTTTAGGTTGACTTGTCATTTTGAAAGGATTCTAAGACTCATCTAGGCTTTGCATAAAACACTATCAAGATCAATTGATTGTGTCTGCAACAGATGAAGGAAGAAACACATGTCACAGAGTGACCAATATTTTAAATTCTCCTTTAAACTCTACCACGTGACCACCATTTCCCTACTTGCCCATTTGACCATTTCTGTGATTAATTCCCCATGCCTTGAGTTACACAGTGAATCTTTTGAAGTAGATTTCTGACCTGTACTGTGAACCTTACAAAACTCACTATTTCCATGTGCCAAATTGTACAGTTCTTGATTGAAATTTGATTTTTTGTTTCTGTAGTTAACAAATGACACTCTAGGAAAATTATTAGGGGAGTATTCACTATTTTATCTCTTCAAGGAAGAGGGAGTATAAGGTAGAAGATATCTAGATCATGGGTTCTAGTCATTTTCTTTCCATCTTAGTGGGCAAAAAGTTCAGCGTTCTAAGCCTTGTATTTTCATCCCTTGTCATAGACTTAGCAGATATTAATTATTATCACTCATAACTTACATATATACAACTGCATGTTAGATAATTTTCTAGAGACTTCAATAAATTAACTTCTTTTAATCCTCATATTTCTCATTTTACAAATTAGAAAATGGAGCACAGAGACATAGCATTTCTTACCTATGGTCACTTAAAAAGGTCTTGAAGCCAGAAATCAAACTCATGCTATCTAACTCCATAGATTTTGTTCTAACATAGCATATAGTAATAAAAGTATGAATGCACCATAAGAGTTATTTCAGAAAAATAGAATTCAAAAGTAGTTTTTCATCATCTGTAGCATAGGAAATCTTTGAAAACATTTTCTATTTTTTTTCATGAGATGATATTAATATTCCTAACTTTTTCTTTGAACAGATTCTAAACATAAAACATTATGTACCTAAGCACACATTGAATGGGATAGCAAAGGGCACTATGATTTATGAAGCTATGTTTCTGTCAATGTAAAACTGATACTTTGATATTCATATTACTTAATATATTCCTTAATTATATTTCGCAACTTTATGTGCTTTAAAAATAACTAGTGTAGGGCCGGATGATAGCACAATGGGTAGGGCATTTGCCTTGCACTCGGCTGACCCGGGTTCAATCCTTTGCATCCCATACGGTCCCCGAGCATTGCCAGGAGAAATTCCTGAGTGCAGAGCCTGGAGTAACTCCTAAGCATCGCTGGGTTTAAGCAAAAGAGTTAAATAAATAAATATCTAGTATACTCTTATATGCAGTTTGTAGATTCACCAAAAAGATTAACAGAAACTGTTGACTGAGGTTTTGTTTGTTTGGAGGTCACACTGGACCATGCCCTGAGCTTACTCTTCCTTCCTGGCTGTGCACTCAGGGATCTCTCCTGTCTGGCTCAGGGTACCATATAGGGTTCATGGATTAAACACAGGTCAGCTGCCTGCAAGGAAAGTGCTTTAACACTGTACTGTGTTTCCAACCCTGTTTTTTTTCCCCCCTATTTTATTTTGTTTTTGCTATTTTGGTTTTTGAGGGTTTTTTTTGGGGGTTGGTTTTCTGTGTGTGTGTGTGTGTGTGTGTGTGTGTGTGTGTGTGTGTGTGTGTGTTGAGAGGCCACATCTAAATATGCTCAGAGCTTCCTTCAGGCCCTCGGAGACATACGTCTCTATATATTGGGAGTGAAAGATTGGGACACACCCAATAGTTCTCAAGGCTAACTTTGTGATTAGAGATCACTATTGGTGGTGCTTATGAATGTTAAACAGTACTGGGATGAAGCCAGGGTTGACCACATCCAAAGCAAGTGCCAATTCCTATATTATTTCTCCAGCTCCACCACTTATATATTTGAAGGTGTGTGATAATGACACAAAACAGAATTTATGACATTGGATTAACTGAAGCTAATGACCTCCAGTGACATCACCCACATCAATTGGTTTTAATGTGGGGAAAGATGATCTGCCAGGGGAAAGTACTGTACTGTTGTAAGTGTCATTCAGAGATGAAAGACTGAGATTCTAACAGAAAACAAACTATGGTAGGAAACAAAATCTCCCCACACTGAGTCCTAGTGTTTTAAGCTAAAGATGTGGAAATGACTGAGTATCCTTTACTTTACAATGAGAAAGTCATAAAATCAAATGAATGTGTGGATTAGATGAAAATGTGTGGAAATTGTGAACAATATTGGTAGGGACTAATGGATGGAAGTGGCTGCAAATACTGCGGGTAGTACGAATTCTCCCTTTAAGATGTTTATCTCACAGTCCTCACTAGCAACACTGATCAATTGATAGGCCAGCTGAAGTTTTCACTCTGTATACTGTCTTCATGGATCCCTTTCCCTGTACATCCCTGTACACAGAAAGAAAGAATTTCAATAGTTCTATTTCTACACAAACAAATGAAGCAAGCCAAGATATGTAAGCAGAAAAAATTCTAAAGGCCACCATATAAAAATAATGTAGGGGGCCGGAACGATAGCACAGTGAGTGGGGGCGTTTGCCTTGCACATGGCCGACCCATGCCGCCCGGGTTCGATCCTCGGCATCCCATATGGTCCCCAAGCACCACCAAGAGTGATTCCTGAGTGCAGAACCAGGCGTAACCCCTGAGCGCCGCCAAGTGTGACCCAAAAAAAAAATAAAAAATAAAAATAAAAAAAATATATAAAAATAATGTAGAAGTCTTCACAGACATTGACAAGTCAATAGAGGGAAAAGAGGAAACAAATGGAGGTCACAGATACAAATTTTTAAAGGTCATCATAGTTACATTTAATGAGGTTAAATATCACAGCTAAATACAGATATTTTGGAAATTTCAAAAGCGAGGCTAAAGAACACAATGAGTTCTTTACAAAGATATTGAAGATATTAAAAAATTGATCACTTGATCACTTGAATCCCGTTATTCATCGATTTGCTCGGGCGGGCGCCAGTAACATTCCATTGGGCCCTATCACGTGCCAATGTAGCCCAATGGCATCTGGTTGATTCAGGAATATGAAGAGCCTCAAACCATTCCTTCAGGGTCTTGACAAGGAAGTCTGACCATCTTGTAGGAGGGCAGCCACGTGATGTTTTGACATACCGTGGGATCCAGTCGGTAATGGCTCTAGTCCAATGGTTGTCTCCAAATCGCATTACATGTATATTCCATCTGATTTTCAATGCCTTGACAAACGAGACAGCGTCCCTGACTCTGGAACAGCAACGGACGTCAGAGCTCTGAATTCCTTCTCTCACTTGAGTGAGGCGTGATATTCCAAGCATAACTCTTTCGATTCCTCTCTGGGAGACCAGAATAGCATTCTCATCCTGCTTCGTAGGGCCCAGGTCTCTGAGGCGTATGTTAATGCAGGTGGATTCGGGAGATGTGCCCGGAGCCGGAGATTCTTTGTCCTTTTAGCTATTTCTTCGATGCCTTTGAAGGCATTCCATGCCGCTCTCTTCCTCCTGCGCAGATCAGGTTTTAGGTCGTTCATCATGTTGACTTCTCGACCAGGTACACATAACTGCTGCATTCAGAGGTGTCCTGAATGGGGCCTCAGGAACTAGTTCATTTTTCATGACCATAGTTTTCTTCAGATTCAGCTGTAGATCTATCTCTCCACATTCTCGGTCAAAGTCAGCCAGCATTTGTGCCGCTTGGCTAATGTTTGGTTTTATTAGAACGATGTCATCAGCGAAGCAGAGGTGGTGAAGTTGCCGACCATCTATCTTCACTCCCATTCCATCCCATTCTAATTGTTGCATAATGTTCTCAAGGGTGGTGCTAAAGAGTTTTGGTGAAATGGTATCACCCTGTCGAACCCCCCTCTTTTGACATTGATGATCACTTCTTTGTAGAATGGTGAGATCCTAGTGGTGAATCCGTAATACAGCTCATGAAGGATCTTGATGTATTGGGTTTGAACACCCTGTTTGGCTAGGGCTTTGATGACTATTTCAGTCCCATAGAATCAAAGGCTTTCTGTAAATCAATGAACGTGAGACAGAGCGGCATCTTGTACTCCCCTACAAACCTCAATGAGCTTGGTTACTGTGTGGATATGGTCGATTGTGCTGAATCCTTTCCAGAAGCCTGCTTGCTCGCATGGTTGTCCTTCATCTAGTGTTCTGCTAATCCTGTTCAGGATGACTCATACAAATAGCTTTGTAGATGACGGACAACAGGCAGATGGGAAGATAGTTTCGATGTCGTGAATGTCTCAATTCTTGAACAGTAGAACTGTCCTGCTGGTTTTCCATTGGGAGCGTACCTTGCATTCGGACAGGTAGCATGTGAAGAGGCAAGCTAGTGTATTGATGAGTACTGATGGCAGATTCTTCAGGTGTTCAGGTCTGACTTTGTCTGGGCCTGGTGCTGTTCCCTTCTTTACCGACTAGATGGCATGTCGGATTTCAGAAGGGAGAACATTGGGAACGAGGTATCCATCCTGTGGAATTTGGTATGTGGGCAGGTGGATGTGGCTATCAAAGAGATTTGAGTAGAAATTATGGATAATCTTCTCCATTGCCTTTCTGGAAGATGTGATAGATCCATCAGGGCATTAGGAGGGCAGTCATCTTGGTCTTATAGTTGGCGAAGGACAGGCGGGCGGTGCGAATGTTTTTCCCGGCTTCTGCTGCATCTTCCAGTATTTCTGCTCTTCTGTCTTTGAGGTCTTCTTTTATCGCCTCTCTGCAACGTTTAGCAAGCTTGGACGTTAGCATTTGGTCTCCCTGAGGCTCGCGCCCTGCCATGTTGGCGAATGAGCTCAAGAGTTTCTGAAGA
>JAJIBD010030644.1:0-10464 GCA_021461705.1 Cryptotis parvus | reverse complement strand
GAAGAAACGAGGGTGGCTGTCTTGATAAAACTTTATTGACAACAGTAGACAGGTTGGATTTGACAGACTGTAGAGAACGGAATAGGGTGGCTGTCTCTATAAAACTTTATTGGCCAGAGAACACCAGACAGGTTGGATTTGACGGACAGTAGAGAACAGAACGAGGTGGCTGTGCCCTAATAAAAACTTCTTTGCCAGAACTGCAGGGTTTGGCAGACAGTAGAGACAGAACAAATAATGGCTGTCTCAGGTAAAACTTTGTCTGACAGGAAGAGGCAGGCTGTTTTGGATTTGACAGAAAGTGGAGACAACGAGGTGGATGTCTCGATAAAACTTTATTGGCAAAAGCAGGCAGGTTGGGTTTGACAGACAGTAGAAGCATGAGGTGGCTGTCTCGATAAAACTCTATTGACAACAGCAGGCGGGTTGGATTTGACAGACAGTAGAGAACAAGAGCGAGAATTTGGATGTGCCAAATGTTTTTTGTTAGCCGAGCACCAGACTGTGTTGGATTTGACAGACAGTAGAAAAGAATGAGGTGGTTGTGCCCCCATTCAAACTTTAGAACCCAAGATCTTCCAGGCAGGTTGAATTTGACAGACAGTAGAGAACAGATCCAATTTGAGCTGTCTCGATAAAACTTTATTGCCAAGAACAGCAGGCAGGTTGCATTTTACAGTCTGTAGAGAACAGAACGAGGTGGCTGTGCCAGATAAACTTTATTGGCAGCCTTAACCCCGGGCAGGTTTAATATGACAGATATTTAAGAAAGAACGAGGTTGATGTCTGAATAAAGCTTTATTGGCAAGAACAGCAGGCAGGTTGGATTTGACAGACGGTAGAGGAATGACGGTGGCTGTCTCGATAAACTCTATTGGCAACAGCAGGCAGGGTTGGATTTGACAGGCAGTAGATAACAGAATGAGGTGGCTGTCTCGATAAAACTATTGACATCGGCAGGCATGGGTTGGGTTGGCAAGAGCGAAAGAGAACGAGGTGGCTGTCTCGATAAGCCTTTATTGACAACTTGCAGAGTTTGGATTTGACAGGCAGTAGAGAACAGAACGAGGTTGCTGTTGTTAAACTTTGCCAAGAACAGCAGGCAGGTTGGTTGACAGACAGTAAGAGGGCAAACGATGTAGCTTCTCTCAATAAACTTTATTGGCCACAGCAGGCAGGTTGGATTTGAGTAGAGAACAGAATGAGGTGGCTGTCTCACTAAAACTTTATTGACAATAGCAGGCAGGTTGGATTGACAGACAGTAGAGGACAGAACGACATTGGCTGTGCCCCAATAAACTTATTCTTAAAGAACAGCAGGCAGGTTGAATTTGACAGACAGTAGAGTACAGAATGAGGTCAGCTTTCCTCCATTACACTTTTATTTCCAAGAACAGCAGGCTGGTTGATTTGACAGACAGTAGATAACAGAACGAGGCGTGGCTGTCTCGATAAAACTTTTTTTCAAGAGCAGGCAGGTGGATTTGACAGGCAGTAGAGAACAGAATGAGGTGGTGTCATGATATAACTTTATTGGCAAAAGAGCAGGCAGGTTGGATTGACAGACAGTAGAGAAACAGAATTAGGTGGCTGTCTGATAAATCTTTTGTGTTAAAGCAGGCAGGTTGGATTTGACAGACAGTGGAGAACGAAATTAGGTGACTGTCTCGGGAAAATTTATTTACAACAGCCGAAGTTTGGTTTGACAGGAAGTAGAGAACAGAACCAGGTGGCTTTCACGTAAAAACTTTATTAACAACAGCAGGCAGGTTGGATTAGACAGACAGTAAGAACAGAACGAGGTGGCTGTCTCGGTGGTAACTTTATTGGCAAGAACATTGGCAGGTTGGATTTGACAGACGGAAGTTGAGAAAAAAGAAAGGAGGTGGCTGTATCGATAAAACATTATTGGCAAGAACAGCAGGCCAGTTTGGATTTGACAGACAGTAGAGAACAGAATGAGGTGGCTGTCTCGTTAAAACTTTATTGCGAACAGCCAGACAGGTTGGATTTACAGACAGTAAAAACAAAACCAGGTGCTTTCGAGAAAACTTAATTGACAACGGGCAGGTAGGATTTGACGATCGCTGAGAGACCCATAAGGAGGTGATTGTCACAAAAACTTTATTGACAACAGCAAACAGGTTGGATTTGACAGACTGCAGAGAACGGAATGAGGTGGCTTTCTCGATAAAACTTTATTGACAAGAAACACCAGACATGTTGGATTTGACAGACAGTAGAGAACAGAACGAGGTGGCTGTGGCCAATAAAACTTTATTGGCAAGAACAGCAGGCAGGTTGAATTTGACAGACAGTAGAGAATCTCATCCTGTGAACAGAATCATTAGAAGAACAATTTTTTATTGATTTGCAAACATTTTTGAATGAGCACTTCGTGATCAGAGTCCACCAATTTTCCACCCTTTTTGTAAGAAAGAAAATATTTGGCTAAGGGCAAGATATTAGGCATGAACCATGATACAGACCACAAATATAAGATCATTATTAAAAGGACCAATCCAGGGAAGTTTAACTAAGCATTGCAGATCCAAAATTTAAAAGACTTTATATTGAAAGAATTAGTTGTTTTCTGATTCTTGGAGAATTCTAGTCTAACAAGTCGTAGAGGGACCTAGGAGTTTCTTGGCAGGGTTATCGTCTGTAGAAATGAGCATAGGCTCTTCCCCGAATGAGAGGTGACCTGCAATCCATTTATCAGTCAATTTTCACCCAGATAGGTGAATTGACTGTTTTTGAGTTTGTATCTTCTTGAAAGTGACGTTCAGCCACGGTATGGGGATCTCCTGAGGTGCTATTTAAGAAGTTTAAGGTGAATAATGTTAAAGATAAGAGAATCCATTGGAGGTGGGCTGCTTGCGTCTCGGTTGCTTTAATAGCTGAGTTTTCTTTTTTTTAATTAATGAGCTCTTCATTCAAGATTTATTTCTGGAGGTGCCCGGAGAACCATATTGGGTGATGTTAGATAGATTTCCAGATCCTCTACATGCCCAGGCAAGTGCCCTACCTGTAATGTTGTAGAGCGAGACTCCACTATTTACATTTCTAATATTATATCATGTTTTTAACTGAAGCAATCAGATATAAAGTTCATTGTATGGGTTCACAATTAAAAATTCGCTCTTTCTCTTCCACATTTAAAACTCGCAGATATTCTTGCATTTCTTTTTATAGAACACCCTTGATTCTGACTTCTATCTTTGGTAGCTAAAGCTACTTACCCAAGTGATAGATATATTTAAATTAGTTACTTTAACGTTTAAACATACTAAGAAATAGTTTCCATGCTTTCTTCCTTTCTCTAATATTAATCTGAACTTAACTTTTCTCATTTATTCTGAAGTCTCAAATAAAACATATGCCTATTTTTACAGATAGTTATTTCTCAACAGTACATGATCAATTATAACAAAAGAATTGTTTACAGGTTAACTGGTAATACCCAGGCTAACAGTAAAAATAAAGGAACAAGTTTAACGTATGCGAAGTTCAGAAGTATGTTCTACTGTTTTATATTTTTAGTTTGTGCTTAAATTATTTTTTCAATTTAAGACTTATATAAACCTCTTTCATTATATCTAATAGCTGAGTTTTTGGGCGTTCTGTGGGCACGTTCAACTATTCCTTGTCCTTGTGGATTATGTGGAATTCCTGTAATATGTTTGATCGCCATTCTCGCAGAAAGGATTTGAAGGTTTTGCTCGTGTAAGCAGGACCATTATCTGTTTTTATGGTATGGGGAATACCCATGACGGAGAAGCACTGGAGTAAAAAATGAACAAACAGATTTAGCTCTTTCAGACGTCATAGGAACAGCCCATATGAACCGGGAATATGTATTGGCGACCGCATGAAGGAAAGGTTTGTTGGGAAATAAGTTAGTATGAGTTATATCCATCTGCCACAATTGGTTTGTCTGTAAACCTCGAGGATTTGCTCCTGCTCCATGAGATGTACTAAATGTAAAGGGAGCACAGACAGGACAGTTATGGACAATTTGTCAAGCTTGTCTCCATGGGATGCCATGGTGTACATGAAGGTGGCGGACATTTGTATGTAGAGTCTGGTGCTCTTCCTCAGCTGATTTAAATACTGGTGCTGCCAAGAGATCTGCTGCTTCGTTTCCTCGAACCATTGGCCCGGGAGTCGGCTGTGAGAAACGGATGTGGGAGATGTTATAGGGAATGTTCTATTTCGGAGGAGATCTTGTAGTTTGTGGAGCAGCTCCTGAATTATAGGATTATGGGCATTTATAAAGAAGCAGTGACAATTCCAGGAAATAAACCAACTACACATGTAGAATCACTCACCACATTACATGGGCCAGATACATGGGATAGTAAATGATCAGGGTGGCGAGTTCCACTTGTTGGGCAGATTTATAATTTGTATGTACAGTAGTGGTCAACGAAGGACCTGTAATTCCACCCCTTTCCTGATGAGGAGCCATCAATATAATACACTGGAGCATCAGGAATGGGAGAGAGAGCGGACGAATGGTGGAAATTATAAAAGGTGTCCTTTTCAGAAATTCCCAGGTTTTTCCAGCTGGGTAATGATAAGATATTTCTCCTGAAAAAATCTGTGAAAGCTCTCTGAAGGATTTCACTGAGTAGTAAAACAGCTTCAATTTCTTGTTTAGGGTCAGGTAGTACAATTACATGGGGATCATGGCCAAGTAATACTTGGGTTATTGATCTTCCCTTTAATATAAGGTTAGCTATCATCTCAAGGTAAGGTGAGCAGTACGATTCTGCTTGTTATGTAAGTAAACCCATTCTAACGGTCCAGATAATTGGGCTATAGCAGCAGTTGGAGACTCGGAGTGTTGAAGACCAAGAACCATACCTTTTCTCCGGGATTAAATCTGGAGAGGTAAGATTTTTGGAAGCCGATCCATGAAAAAAATCTAATTCCTTCTGAGCTTTAGGCGTTAGCTGCCTTGGGCTATTTAAAGCAGGATCACCTTCAAGGGTGTGGAACAGGTTACTGAGCTCACAGTTAGAATACCAAGGGAGGGCGCACTGAGTTGATAGATCCCAGCAGTTTTAGCAAATCAATGTAAGGTTTTGAGCCCGCGACTAATGGGAATTTTTTCTGAGGGGCGCACTGTAGTAAAGCGGTCAAGAGCATAGCTTAAATATTCATATGGAGGCTGCATCCTGGATTTTTTCCGAGCTACCTGTGTAAGCCAGCCTCTGGTAAAACTGGCATTACATCATTATATAAATTCTGGAGATCTCTGGAATTATCACAAGCTTAGCAGGTAATATATCATGTAGTGGATGATGTATGCTCAGGGAAATGCTTGCACGCATGGGTATAAAACCTCATCAACAAGTAAGTTGACACATGGTAGGTGAATAGTCATTCCTAGAGGGATACTGTCCACAGAAACCTACAGTAAAGGACCTTTGTGATTAATTGAAGGGACTGAAAATGCAAACCTTTTCCGATCATCCGGGTGAATAGGTGTGCTATAAAGCAGTCTTTTTAAATCTATAATTGGCCCAATCCTTAGGAATAGCTGCTGAGAGGGGAAAGCCCAGGTTGGGGCTCCCATGTGTAGTTTTACTCATAGTAGAATTTACATTCCCAAGTCAATCAGAAGAAACTGTGCCTGATTTTTTTCTGTATTACAAAAACAGTATAGAAATTCCATTCCTGAAAAATGTTTCCTCAATATGTCCTAATTTCCCAAGCTGTTTCTTCCCATGATTTGTTAGCTCCATCTAACTTTTTTTTGGTATTGAGGGGCAACTGTGGTGTCCATATAGGTTTTGTCCCACTTCCACTGAATAGGATAGGTAGTGGGGCGCTAACCACTTAGCGGCTTATCAATTAAAAGGTTACTCCCGGTGTTAGAATTTACTAAGGAGAGCTGGAATTGGTGCCTCGACTGGGGATTGGAAATGCGGTTGTGGATTGCTTCCCCCCACTGCTCCAATAAGTTCGACCCTAAAAGTTAAGGGCATAGGGGCTATATAAGGCTGGACCATGGCTGCCATTCCCCTTCAGGGCCACCACACGGCAGCCACCTGGCACTCTTTCCGAGAAGAGAGTGAGTGAGATGTTGCCACTACCCCCGCTCAGGCTATGGGACACTTTCTTTAGGGCGCAGTTAGAGGGCCAACACTTGGTGGAGATTATGGATATGTCTGCCCCTGTATCCAGCATGCCTTTGAATTTCGCTCTATAAATTTTCATTAAGTATAACCGGCCGCCGGCCTGACAAATTCTGGCAGTGTACCCAACCAGATAGTTAGCAGGTGGCAGGTGGGCTTGGTTCTGTGTGACTGCATAACCAACAATGAAGTTGCAGAATGGTTACACAAGGGTGCTGTTTAAGCCACCAGCTGTGGAAGTTCTTCGGACTGACTACACGGATCCTCAAAAAATAATAATAGTTTAGCAAGTGGTTCCCCTTTTTAAGGGTCCATTTAGTTGACACAGATATTGACAGTATTGTCTCTCCATGAGATTCAGGATCCGAAGTCCAAATGCACCATAATTCCCTTAAATTTCAGTAATCGCTCCCCTGGTCATTATACTACCTGGGAGCAAGTCCTTTTATCCCCTGTTTTTAGCATGTAGGGGTCTTGACTTGGGTATATTGTGACAGTCTTAGGGCAGAGAATGTCGAGACTGCCACTGCCTGATGGGAGTAGGCCAGAGAGCATTTATTGACTGTAATTCTGTAGTTCTGATTCAGAGGATGCCACCAGGGCAGGTGAATGAAGGAGGAGGTACCTAGTTCAGCGCTGGGCCTGGGGCTGGCCCCCACCCAGTTCCACATTAGGGGAGGCATAGATGTTATTTGAGCCTGTGGAGCTTGTGGAACCTGGGAGGGGGTCCATGTAACATTTCCTATAAAGTGATTATTAGAATGATGCCCTGTATTGATAGTTTTGAAGATGGGCAATCTCTCTGGGTGTCCTTCTTTCGCAGCTAAAACAGGTTATCTGTCCAGATGAAACTGAGGCTGACTTCGCCTTCAAGACACGACAGTCTCTGGCCCAATGTTTTCCTTTTCTGCACCTTGGGCATGGTCCAGGTGAGACCCTCCGGAGGTGGGAGCTGCGATTATTAAATGGATTTCTCCGATTATTGTTTATCCTTTGAAGTTTATTGTTTCTCCCCTAGAGCTGTTTGGACATTTCATCCTCTGATCCTCCTGCTGTATGGGATGGCCTCCTATCATCCTGTATTTTATGGGAGGTTAAACCGACATTTCTACAGGCCTTTAGATACCCCATGAGGAGTCATCTTTCCTTAATACCATATAGTAATGCTCGACATTTTGATTAACTTCTCCTTATGCTAAGTTTCGTTTTAGGATTTCTTGAGTGGTTGGGTCTTGAACCTGTCTTTGGATTGTTTCACTTAATCTCCCAACGAAATCAAAGTATGGTTCATCATGACCCTAGTAAATTGCATCAGCTACCTAGAAATTCTAGGTAGGAACGCCTATACTCTTCCCACGCTTTTAATGCTGTCTCCCGAACAAATTTTAAAATAGGTTCAGGTAATGTCGCTTGTTTTGCTTTCTTTTTTCCATTCACCTTCACCTTAGCATGGCAAAAGTTATAGTATGAGCCTGATTCAGCCTTTTCTCTAAAAATTATCAATATTCTGGTTAACCCCAATCTGCATACCGCATATGCCATTGTTACATTATTACTGTGATTTGTTTAGACAAGTATGGGCTACCGTTTCAAAGTCTCCAATACCCACTGATCATTTTCGCTCCAATCAGCTAAATATTTTAAAGT
Source organism: Cryptotis parvus (assembly GCA_021461705.1). NCBI lineage: Eukaryota > Metazoa > Chordata > Mammalia > Eulipotyphla > Soricidae > Cryptotis > Cryptotis parvus. The sequence continues at coordinate 2,671 of JAJIBD010030644.1, read as the reverse complement.
ATAAGGACTTGATATTCCAAAGCCTGCTTCCATAAAGCCTTCTAAGCGGGGTCATTGCCTCAATTTTTTAAGTCTTCATGAATCGGTTTTACTTTATCTTTAGATTGGTGTAAAGAAAGATTGCTGGGCTTTGTCTTTGACTCGGCTAATCTGTTCCTCATATTCTCAGCATCAGAGCTTGCAGTATCTGGAACATCCCATTGAGAATTGTGTGCTCTGGAAGTTTTTTTAACAGAATTGCCTCCTCTGGGTTTCCTGTTTCCTCCTCTAAGTTATCAACCACATTAGAATTTGCTGATTTTTTTTGCTGGGAATGCCACCTTTTTCAAGTCTACAGTTTTGGGGCGTGTTTGTGAACGGCTTTTAGTTGGTTCCACGCCTCGGTATTGGGTATACGCTAGGTCCTGATTTCAGATAGGATTATGAAATCAGAAATCTCCCTACGTAACATCCATTTCTTGGTTTAAGTTTTCAAGTTTCCTATATATTTCTTTCCTTTGTTCTTTCAATCTTATGTGTAACTTCCAAACCTCTTTCTGTCCCATCTATTCTATCTCTCTGTCTGTCCATTTCTTCCTCTAAGATGTGCTGATTTCTCCGTATCCTATAATGCTCTTCAAACTTTGCTTCAAATTTTAAATCCTGTTTAGTAATTTGCTTTCTGTTCTATTTCATTTTTCTTTGAATTTTTCAATCCTGTTCTTCTAATTTTTCTTTTGGATTTTAAATTCCTGTTCTTCTAATTTTTTCCTTAGATTTTACATCCTGTTCTTCCTAATTTTTCCTCCGTTTTGAAATCTGTTTAATAATTTTACTTTCCTGTTCTTCTAATTTCTTAAATTTTAAACTCTGTTTTGTAATTCTGTCATCAAAAACTTTAAGGCCAGTCTGCCTCAGTAGCTTTATGATCCTCACTTATTTTCTTCAATCGCTAGGTAAACCTGCGTCCTAAGATTGCATTCAATTCTTCTGCTCTTCCCTCTCTCTGTAAACGTCCTTACAAGTACAGTTTAAAATCACCGAGACTAGATGATTTGTGAAATAAGTAGTTCTCGAAGACTTTATAGACTGGGCTATGTATGGTTCTGAAGCCAATAAAAAGATACAGTGCCAGCATCTATACACTTAGAGATATCCATCATTTTACTCACGCGGTTCGGAGGCAGATGATCTCTGTCCGATGATAATTAGACCGCCAGGCGATGTTCGTGGTACCACCAGGGACACCAAATGTCGGGCGCTCACGCGGGAATTCCCACGACAGTGCGGGAAGCGGCCAGCTACTACCTCCGAGCCGGCGGAGATGGATGGTATATAGATCGATCTCACGGTTTAAAAACTTTACGCGTCACAAGTTCAGGCATACAAATCAGCAAAAGGAAAAACCCGATGCTAAAGTTCCAGGCTAGAACCCAGCCACGTGTAGGCCAAGATGGCCCGAACACCAGTGTATACAAAACTTCAGAATAAAACGCTAAGGCGAAATCGCTGAGGGAAGAAGACCGGGAGAGCAGAACCGGCTGGTTGTCCCCGGCAACTCAGACCTTCCTCCCATTGCAGGGAAAACAGGGAGGGTCCAATGCTCCTCAGCTAATCCCTCTCTGCATCTCACCTAGGGCACTTACTGTGCTAATGTTTTGAGCGACATTTGAAATCAGAGGGGGGTTCCTGTGAGATGGCATGTCCTGTTTGTAAGACCAACACCAATGCCAGTTAAATATTTCTTGGCCTTTACCAAGTCTCCCATCTGCTTCATTTGTGGTTTTATATTTTATGAGGGGGCCATGCTTGTTTTATTTGGAAGCAAACAGCATTTCTCTCTGGTCAATTACTAAGGTCCATACGTGACCAGGCTAAAAAGCTGGTAAGATCGCTAGTCCCACAATGGTGTGATAGCATGGGAGAATATTTGCTCTCTTAACTAATTACAACACATGGTTGGATAAACTGCCCTTTAGACTACGCTATCTCTGGGGTGGTTGGGAGGCAATCCCGGAGCGATCTGACGCCAGTAGGATGCAACAGGCAAGAACAGAAGAAAGGTTGGATTAAAATGGTAGTAGGGAACAGAATAGAGGGGTGGCTGTCTACGATAAAAGTTTATTCTAGCAGGCAGGTTGGATGAAAGATGGTGAAGAACAGAACAGGTGGCTATCTCGATTGGCTTTATTGGCAAGAACAGCAGGCAGGTTGGTTGCGACGAAGTAGGGAACAGAACAAATGTGGCTGTCTTGATAAAACTCTGTTGGAACAACAGGCAGGTTGGGTTTGACAGGCAGTAGAAAACAGAATGAGGTGGCTGTCTCGTCGCTTTATTGCAAAAGCAGGCAGGTTGGATTTGACGACAGTAGAACAGAATAAGTTGGCTCATGCGATAAAAAGTTTATTGTTGGGGGAGCAGGCAGGTTTAGTTTGACAGACAGTAGAGAGAACAAGAATGAGTGGATGTCTCAATAAAACTTTGCCAATAGCAGTCAGGTTGGATTAGACAGACAGTGAACAACAGTGGGTGAATCTCGATAAATTTAATGTGGTAAGAACAAGCAGGCAGGTTGGATTGACAGACAGTAGACAACAGAATGAGGTGGCTGTCTCGATAAAACTTTATTACCACAGCAGGCAGGTTAGTTTGAGAGACAGTAGAAAAGAACAGAGTGGCTGTCTCGATAAA
>JAJIBD010030643.1:0-20523 GCA_021461705.1 Cryptotis parvus | reverse complement strand
AGAACAGAGAACGAGTGGCTGTCTCTGAGCAAAACTTTTATTGACAACAGCAGAAGGTTGGGATTTGACAGACAGTAGAGAACAGAACGAGTTGGCAGTCTCTGAGTAAAACTTTATTGCCAAAAACGCTGTGGGGTTTAATTTTGACAGACAGTAGAGAATAGAACAGGGTTGTCTCAATGTAAAATTTTATTGACAACAACAAATGTAAGGTTTGACAGACAGTTGAGAACAGAGCGCCGGTGGCTGTCTCAATAAAACTTTATTGGCAACAGCAGGCAGTTTAGATTTTGGAGCATGCAGTAGAGAACAGGAATGAGGTTGCTTGTCTCGGAAAACTTCTTATTGGCAAGAACAGCAGGCAGTTGCATTTGACAGGCAGTAGAGAACAGAATGAGTTGGCTGTCACGATAAACTCTTTTTATTGACAACAGCACGCAGATTGATTTGACAGTGGAGAACAGAACGAGGTGGCTGTCTCGGATAAAAACTTTATTGGCAAGAACAGCAGGCAGGTTTGGATTTTTACAGCAGACAGTAGAGAACAGAATGAGGTGGCTGTCTCTTTGATAAAATTTTATTGACAAACAAAGCAGGCAGGTTGTATCTGACAGACAGTAGAGAAAAGAATCAGGTGGCTGTCACATAAAAATGTTATTGGCAAGAACAGTAGACAGGTTGAATTTGACAGTCAGTAGAGAACAAAACTAGGTGGTTGTCTCGATAAAACTTCTTTTTATTGACAAATACAGAGCAGTTTGGATTTGACAGGCAGTAGAACAGAACGAGTGACTGTCTCGATGAAATTCCTTATACCAAGAACGGCAAAGCAGGTTGGATTTTGCCAGACAGTGGAGTAACAGAACGAGGTGGCTGTCTCAATAAAACTTTATAGACGACGGCAGGCAGGTTGGATTTGACAGACAGTAGAGAATAGAACGAGTTGGCTGGCCCGATAAAACTTTATTGACAACAGCAGGCAGGTTGGATTTGACAGACAGTAGATAACAGAAAGAGGTGGCTTTCGATAAAACTTTATTGGCAAGAACAGCAGTAGGTTGGGATATGACAGACAGTATAGAACAGAATGAGGTGGTTGTCTCATAAAAAAACTCTTATTGACAAACAGTAGGCAGTTTGGATTTGACAGACAGTAGAGAAGAGCACGAGGTGGCTGGGTCTCTCGATAAAACTTTATTGGCAAGAACAGCAGGGTGGCTGGATTTGACAGACAGTGGGGAGAACATAACTAGCTGGTTGTCTCGATAAAACTTTAATGACAACAGCAGAAGGTTGGATTTGACAGATGTACAGTATGGAACAGAACGAGGTGTCTGGTCTCGATAAAACTTTATTGACAACAGCAGGTTGGGATTTGACAGATACTGGGGATAACAGAATGAAGTGGCTATCTCGAGCAAACTTTATTGTCAAGAACTACAGGCAGGTTGGATTAGAAAGAAAGTAGAGAACAGAACGAGGTGGCTGTCTCAATAAAACTTTTTATTGTCAACAGCAGGTAGCGTTTGATTTGACAGGCATAGAGAATAGAATGAGGTTTCTTGTCTCGATAAAACTTTATTGGCAAAAATAGGAGGCAGGTTGGATTTGACAGGCAGTAGAGAACAATGAGGTGGCTGTCTCGATAAAACTTTTCTTGCCAAGAAAAGCAGGTGGTTTGATTTAGAGATAGTAGAGAACAGCAACAAGGTGGTTGTCTCGATAAAACTTGGCTGCCAAGAACAGCATGGCTGGATTTGATAGACAGTAGAGAACAGGTTCCAGGTGGCTGTCCCGATAAAACTTTATTGACAACAGCACGCAGGTTGGATTAGACAGACAGTATAGAACAGAACGAGGTGGCTGGGTCTCTGATAAAACTTCTTTATTGGCAAGAAACAGTAGGCAGGTTGGATGTGGCACAGGTAGAGAACAAATGAGGTCACACTTCCATAAAACTTATTGACAAATAGCTGGCATATTGATTTACAGACAGTAGATAGTCAGAACGAGGTGGCTGTCTCTCGATAATACTTTATTGACAACAGCAGGCAGGTTGATTTGACAGACAATAGAGTACAGAATGAGGTGGCTGTCCCGATAAAACTTTATTGGAAAGAACTGGGCAGGCTGTTTGGATTTGACAGACAGTAGAGTAACAGAATGAGGTGGCTGTCTCGGGATAAACTTTACTGACAACAGCAGGCACGTTTGGATTTGACAGACAGTATAGAACAGAACGAAGTGGCTGTCTCGATAAAACTTTATTGACAACATCACGCAGGTTGGATTTACGTGACAGTAGAGAACAGAACGAGTTGGCTGTCACGTATAAACTTTATTGACAACATCACACAGGTTGATTTTGACAGACAGTAGAGAATAGAACGAGGGTGGTCTGCCCCAATAAATAAACTTTTATTGGCAAGAACCGTAGGCTGGTTGAATTTGACAGACAGTAGAGAACAGAACGAGGTGGCTGTCTCGACAACTTTATTGTCAAGAACAGCAGTGGTGCAGGTTGGATTGACAGACAGTAGAGAAACAGAAACGAGGTGACTGTCTCGATAAAACTTTTATTGGCAAAAGCAGGTAGGTTGGATTTGACAGGTAGTAGAGAACAGAATGAGGTGGCTGTCTCGATAAAACTTCTTATTGACAAACAGTAGGCAGGCTTGGATTTACGCCAGACAGTAGAGAACAAAGGGAATGTGACTGTCTCGATAAAATTTTATTGACAACAGCAGTAGTTGGATTTGACAGACAGTTGAGAAGAGAACGAGGTGTGGCTGTCTCATAAAACTTTATTGGCAAAAATAGTAGGCAGGTTGGATGACAGACAGTAGAGAGACATAACGAGCTGGCTGTCTCGATAAAACTTTATTGACAACAGCAGCAGCGGTTGGATTTGACAGACAGTAGAGAACAGAATCCAGGTGGCTGTCTCGATAAAACTTTTATTGTCAACTGCAGGCAGGTTGGATTTGACAGGACAGTAGCTAACAGAATGAAGTGGCTGTCTCGGAAACTTTATTGCCAAGAACAACAGGTGTGGTTGGGATTTGAAAGACAGGGAGAACAGAACGAGGTGGCTGTCTCAATAAAAACTTTTAGCTGGCAACAGCAGGCAGTTTGATTTGACAGGCATAGAAAACAAAATGAGGTTTCTGTCTCGGCCAAAACCCTTAGTTGGCAAGAACAGCAGGTTGGATTTGACAGCAGTAGAGAACAGAATGAGGTGGCTGTCTCGATAAAATTTTCTTGCCAAGAAAAGCAGGCAGGTTTGATTTGACAGACAGTAGAGAACAATAGAATAAGGTGGTTGTCTCTGATAAAACTTTATTGCCAAGAACAGCACACAGGTTGGATTTGACAGGACAGTAGAGAACATAACGAGGTGGCTGTCTCTTGATAAAACTTTATTGCAAAGAACAGCAGGCAGATTGGATTTGACAGAGGGTAAGGAACAGAACGTGGTGGCCTTCTAAATAAACCCTTATTGACAACAGCACGTGCAGGTTGATTTCAGATTGGTGACAGTAGAGAATGTGGAACGCAGGTGGCTGTCTCGATAAAACTTTATTGGCAAGAACAGCAGGCAGGTTGATGACAGATGTAGAGAACAAAATGAGGTCACACTCTCCATAAAACTTCTTATTGACAATAGCTGGCATATTGGATTCCTTACAGACAGTAGATAACAGAACTAGATAAATGTCTCGATACGTTTCTATTGACAACAGCAGGCAGGTTGGATTTGACAGGACAATAGAGTGTCAGAATGAGGTGGCTGTCCCTTGAAAAACTTTATTGGAAAAGAACTGCAGGCTGTTTGGATTTGACAGACAGTAGAGTAATAGAATGAGGTGGCTGCCCTCGGGAGCAAAACTTTACCGCCAATAACATCACGCAGGTTGGATTTGACAGACGGTAGAGAACAGAAACGAGTTGGCTGTCACGTATAAAACTTTATTGACAACATCACGCAGGCTACTCTGACAGACAGTAGAGAACAGAACGAGTTGGCTGTCACGATAAAACTTTATTGACAACATCACGCAGGTTGGATTCTGGACAGACAGTAGAGAACAGAACGAGGTGGCTCCACAATAAAACTTTATTGGCAAGAACCGCAGGCTGGTTGAATTTGACAGACAGTAGAGAACAGAACGAGGTGGCTGTGTCTCTGATTAAACTTTATTGCCAAGAACAGCAGGCAGGTTGATTTGGACAGACAGTAGAGAACAGAACGAGGTGGCTGTCCCTGATAAAAACTTTATTGGCAACAGCAGGTAGGTTGTACGACAGGTAGTAGAGAACAGAATGAGTGTGGCTATCAAGATAAAACTCTTTATTGAATGGTAGCAGGCAGGTTGGATTTGACAGGACAGTGTGAGAACAGAGGGAATGTGACTGTCTCGATAAAATTTTTCTTATTGACAACAGCAGTGTAGTTTGAGCTCTGACAGACAGTAGAGAACAGAACGAGGTGGCTGTCTCGACATTAAACTTTATTGCCAAGAACAGCAGGGGCAGGTTGGATTTGACAGGACAGTAGAGAACAGGAACGAGGTGGCTGTCTCGATAAAACTTTATTGGCAAACAGCAGGTGGAGCCGGATTTGACTGGTAGTAGAGAACAGAATGAGTGTGGCTGTCTCGATAAAACTTTATTGACAACAGCAGGCAGGTTTGATTTGACAGACAGTAGAGAATGGTGAATGTGACTTGTCTCTGGATAAAATTTATTGACAACAGCAGGGCTTTGGATTTGGCAGGGATGTGGAGAACAGAACGAGAATTCTCTCTTCGATAAAACTTATTGCCAAGAAACAGCTGGTAGGTTGATTTGACAGAGAGTGAGAACAGAAAGAGGTGGTTGTCTCCTAAGTAACTTTATTGGCAAGTACAGAAGGCAGGTTGGATTTATTGCACAGTAGAGAACAAACGAGGTGGTTGTCTTGTGAAACTTTATTGAGAGCAGACAGGTTCTGATTTGAAGACAATAGAGAAATCAAATGAGGTGGCTGTCTAGATAAAACTTTATTGGATGTAAGAACACCAGATGGCTGGATTTGATTGGCACAGTAGAGAACAGAACGTAGGTGTATGTGCCCCAATATAACTTTTATTGGCAAGAACAGAAATATAGGTGAAATTGGACAGATGTGTTGAGAATCAGAAGTAGGTGGCTGACTCGATATAACTTTATTAACAACAGCAGGTTTTCTGATTTAACCGACGGTAGATAATATATCGAGGTGGCTGTGCCCCAATAAAACTTCTCATTGGCAAAGAACACCAGGCAGGTTGAATTCTCTTCTGACAGACAGTAGAGAACAGAATTCAGGTGGCAAGTCTCTGATAATTCTTTATTACAAGAACAGCAGGCAGGTTGATTTGACAGACAATAGAGAACAGAACGAGGTGACTGTCTCGATAAAACCTTTTTATTGCAAACAGCAGGCAGGTTGGGATTTGACAGGAGTAGAGAACAGAATGAGGTAGCTATCCCGATAAAACTTTATTAAGTAATAACAGCAGGTGGTTTAATTTTACAGGCAGTAGGGAACAGAATGAGGTGGCTGTCTCGATAAAACCCCTTTATTGACAACAGCAGGTGTATTGGATTTGACTGGACAGTAGAGAACAGAACGAGGTTGATGTCTGAATAAAGCTTTATTGGCAAGAACAGTGTGCAGGTTGGATTTGATGACAGTAGAGAACAGAACGAGGTGGCTGTCTCGATAAAAACTTTCATTATTGGCATCAGCAGGTACTGTTGATTTGACAGGCAGTATTGAACAGAATGAAAGTGGCTGTCTCGATAAAACTTTATTGACAACAGCAGGCAGGTTGGATTTGACAGACAGTGAGAACAGAATGAGGTGGTTGTCTTGATAAAACTTTATTGACAACAGCAGGCAGGTTGGAATTTAACAGACAGTAGAGAACAGGTGGCTGCTGTCTCGATAAAAATTTATTGGCAAGAACAGCAGACAGGTGGGGTTGATTTGAGCAGCCGTACAGAACAAAAAAACTAGGTGGCTGTCTCATAAAACTTTATTGGCTTAACAGCAGACAGGTTGGATTTGACAGGTAGAGAACAGAACGAGGTGACTGGCTCGATAAAACCTTTATTACCAAGAATGTTAGTGGCAGGTTGGATTTTACAGACAGTAGAGAACAGAATGAGGTGGGTGTCTCTAAAACTTTTTATTGACAACAGCAGGCAGGTTTCTGCGAAAGACAGTAGAGAAACAGCCGTGGTGTCTGTCTCAATAAAAATTTTTACTGACAACAAATAAGTCAGCATTTCCAGAGTGCCCAGACCATAGTCGGACAGAGGACTGAGGCACGTGCTATGTGTCTCCTTCAATGAAACCCTAAGTCCAATACCAGGCTAAAAATATGTTACTGGATTTGACAGGACAGTAGAGAACAGAACGGTGTTGGCTACAAGTCTCTGATAAAACTTTTTATTGCAAGAACAGCAGGTAGGTTGGATTTGACAGACAATAGAGAATAGAATAAGTGGCTGTCTCGATAAAACTTTATTGACAAACAGCAGGCAGGTTGGACGGGATAGACCATGGATGTACTCAGAACGAGGTGGCTGCCCTGATAAAACTTTATTGGCAAGAACAGAAGGCACGTTAGATTTGATGTGTGACAGTACAGAATATCGAGGTGGCTGTCTCTGATAAAACTTGTATTGGGACAACAGCAGAAGTTTGATTTGACAGACAGTAGAGAACAGAACGAGGTGGCTGTCTCTGCTAAAATCCCTTATTGCCAAGAACGCTAGGTGTGTTGGATTTTGACAGACAGTAGAGAACAGAACGAGTGTCTGCCTCCATAAAACTTTATTGGCAAGATCAGCAGGTGGTTGGATTTGAATCTGACAGTAGAGAACAGAGTAATTTGACTGTCTCTGATAAAATTTTATTGGGACAACAGCAGTAGTTTGATTTGGATGAGAGTAGTGAACAGAACGAGGTGGCTGTCTCGATAAAAACTTTATTGCCAAGAACGTCAGCAGGTTGGATTTGATTTCTGGTGACAGTAGAGAACAGAATCCAGGTGGCTGCCTCCCATAAAACTTTATTGGCAAGAATACAGGCAGGTTGGATTTGACAGACGTAGAGAATAGAGGAATGTGACTGTCTCTGATAAAATTTTATTGACAACAGCAGTAGTTTGATTTGACAGACAGTAGAGAACAAGAATCGAGTGGCTGCCTCGATAAAACTTTATTGCCATAACAGCAGGTAGTTGGATAACAGAGAGTAGAACAGAAAGAGGGGTGGCTGTCTCAAGTTAAAACCTTATTGGTGCGCCAGAAGGCAGGTTGTATTTGACAGACAGTAGAGAACAAACGAGGTGGTTGGGTCTTGTGAAATTTTATTGACAAATAGCAGTGATATGTCTGATTGAAGACAATAGAGAAACGGAAATTAGTGTGCTGTCTAGGGATAAAACTTTATTGACAAGAATACTGCAGATGGTTGGATTTGACAGATGTAGAGAACAGAATCGAGATGTGCAGTTCTAATATAACTTTATTGGCAAGAATAGCTTGCTAGGGCGGAATTTGACAGTGACAGCAGAGTATCAGAAGGAGGGGCTGGTCCCTGATAGAAACCTTTACTGTCAAGAAAAATAAAAAGTGGTTAAAAACAGACAGTAGAGAATGCACGAGGTGATCGTCTCCATAAAACTTTATTGACAAAGCCGCAGCAGGCAGGTTGATTTGACAGAGAGCAGAGAACAGAAACAAGTGGCTGTCTCGATAAAATTTTGGCTAAGTAAGAACAGCAGGTGGTGCCGGATTTGATTGACAATAGAGAACAGAACGAGGACTGTCTCGATAAAACCTTTATTGCCAACAGCAGGCAGGTTGGATTTGGACAGAGAGTAGAGAAACAGAAAGAGCTTGCTGTCCCCTGAAGCAGCTACTTTATTGGCACAGAATGGAAAGTGGCTATCCCAATAAAACTCTCACACAAATGTTGGTGGCAGGCTGGGATTTGACTGACAGTAGAGTAACAGAACGAGGTTGATGTCTGAATAAAAAGCTTTATTGGCAAGAACAAGGTGCAGGTTGGATTTGACAGACAGTGGAGGCAACAGAACGAGGTGGTTGTCTTGAGCAAAACTTTGGCTGGTATCAGCAGGCATATTGATTTGACAAGCAGCTGAACAGGGAATGAGGTGGGCTAGTTCTGATAAAACTTTATTGGACAACAGCAGTAGGTTGGATTTCTGACAGACAGTAGAGAACAGAATGAGGTGTTTAAGTCTTGATAAAACTTTATTGGACAACAGCAGGCAGGTTGAATTTGACGCACAGTGTAGAGAATTAGAAACCGGTGGCTGGGTTCATAAAACTTCTATTGGCAAGTGAACAGCAGACAGGTTGGATTTGACAGCCGCAATAGAACAAAAAACTAGGTGGCTGGTCTGATAAAACTTTATTGACAACAGCAGACAGGTTGGATTTGACAGGTGCAGTAGGGAACAGAACCCGGTAGTGACTGCCCCTCGATAAAACTTGTTTGGCCAAGAACAGCAGGCAGGCTAAATTTTACAGACAGTAGAGAACAGAACGAGGTGTCTCAATAAAACTCTATTGACAACAGCAGAAGGCTGGGATTTTAAAAGGCAGTGAGAACAGAACGAGTGTGGGTTTGCCCTAAATCAAACTTTATTTTGGTAAGAACAGTAGGGAATGTTGAATTTGACAGACAGTAGAGAACAGAACGAGGTGGCTGTCTCTCGGCTAACACTTTATTAACAACAGCAGGTGCAGGTTGGATTTGATGGTGACAGAGAACAGTACGTGGGTGCCGTCTGTCCCTAACAAATATTGACAACAAATAGTCAGGTTGAATTTTGACTGACAGTTGAGAACAGAACGAGGTGGTTCAAAGTCTCCTGATAAACTCATTAACAACAGCAGGTGTTTGGATTTGACAGACAGTAGAAAGAATAGAACGTGCTATTGTCTCTGATAAAACTTTATTGGAAGAACAGCAGGCAGGTTGGATTTGACAGGACAATAGAGAACAGAATAAGGTGGCTGTCTCTCGATAAAACTTTTATTGACAAATAGCAGGCAGGTTGGATTTGACAGACAGTAGAGAACAAAACGAGGTGGCTGTCTCGATATAACTCTTTATTGGCTACAGCAGGCAGGTTGCATTTGACAGACAGTACAGAACAGAACGAGGTGGCTGTCTCGATAAAACTTTATTGGCAACAGCAGACAGGTTGGATATGACAGGCAGTAGGTAAATAGTGGTAAATGAGGTGGCTGTCTCGATAAAACTTTATTGGCAAAAAGGCAGGCAGGTTGGATTTGACAGATCAGAACAAAAGGAAGTGGCTGTCTTGATAAAACTTTATTGACAACAGCAGACAGGTTGGATTTGACAGATTGTAGAGAACGAATGATGTGGTTGTCTCGGGATAATACTCTTTATTGACAACAGTGGCAGGTAGGATTTGACACATGTAGTAGAGAATAGGAAGAATGTGGGCTGTCTCGATAAAAATTTTGTTGACAACAGTAGAGGGTTGGATTACAGACAAAGGAGAGAACAGAACGTGAGTGGCTGTCCTAATAAATTCCTTGGCTAGAACAGCATGCAGGTTGGATTTGGCAGACAGTAGAGAACAGAACAAGGCTGTCTCTGATAAAATCTTTATTGACAACAAAGTAGGTTGGATTTGACAGACAGTAGAGAGAATAGAACGAGGTGGCTGTCTCGATAAAACTTTATTAAGTACAATAGCCGGTAATTTTGATTTCACATACAGTAGAGAACAAAGCGAGGTGGCAATCTTGATAAAACTTTTATTGACAATAGCAGACAGGTTATATTTGACAGACAGTAGAGAACGGAATGAGTTTGTTGTCTCTCGAAAACTTAATGACAAGAACACCAGACAGCCGGATTTGGACAGATAGTAGAGAATAGAACGAGCTGTTCCCCCAATAAAATCCTTTATTGGCAAGTACAGCAGGCAGGTTGGATTTGGCAGACAGTAGAGAACAGAACGAGGTGGTTGTCTCGATAAAAACTTTATTGGCAACAGTAGGCAGGTTGGATTTGACAGGCAGTAGAGAATAGAATGAGGTGGCTCTAGATAAAACTTTATTGGCCACAGAAGCTTCAGGTTGATTTGACAGGCAGTAGAGTTAATGTGAATGAGTTGGCTGTCTGATAAAACTTTTATTGGCAAGAACAGCAGGCAGGGTTGGATTTGGAATAGACAAGAGAACAGAACTAGGTGTGCTGTCTCGATAAAAACTTTATTAAAGTAACAGTGTGCAGGCTGGATTTGACACAGCTGAGAACAGAACGAGGTGGCTGGTTCTAAAAAATCCATTTCCAGAACAGCAGGCAGGTTGGATATGACAGACAGTAGAGAACAAAACGAGGTGGCTATCTGATAAACTTTTATTGACAACACTAGACAGGTTGGATTTGGATAGACAGTTGAGAACGGAAATGAGGTGGCTGTCACGATAAAACTTTTATTGGACAACAGCAGCAGGGGGTTTGGATTTGAGACAATAGAGAATGAACAAGGTGGTTGTCTCGATAAAACTTTATCGATTGCAGCAGAATGTTGTATTTGACAGACAGTAGAGAACAGAATGAGGTGGTTACTGATAAAACTTTACTGGCAAGAACAGCAGACAAGTTGGATTTCACAGACAGTATAGAACAGAACGGTGGCTGCGCCCCAATAAAACTTTATTGGCAAGAACAGCAGGCAGGTTTACTTGACAGACAGTAGAGAGAAACAGGAACGGAGGTGATTCTTTTCGATAAAATCCTATTGCAAAGAACAGCAGTCTGGTTGGACTTGACAGACAGTAGAGAACAGAACAAGGTGGCTTCGTCTCTCGATAAAACTCTTTATTCACAACAACATACAGGTTGGATTTGAGAGGATAGTAGAGAACAGAATGAGGTGCTGTCTCTGTAAAACTTTATTGGCAACAGCAGGCAGGTTGTATTTGGATAGACAGTAGAGAACAGAAGGATGTGGTTGTCCCTTGATAAAACTTTATTGGCAAGTGAACAGCAGGCTGGTTGTATTAGACAGACAGTGTAGAACAGAATGAGGTGGCTGTCTCCCTGATAAAAAAACTTTATTGACAACAGCAGACAGGCTGGATTTGACAGACAGTAGAGAATAGAAATCGAGGTGGCTGTCTCGATAAAACTTTATTGGAAGAACAGCAGGTAGTTTGGATTTTGCCAGATGCAGAGAAGAAAACGAGGTGGCTGTCTTGATAAAACTCCTTATTGACAACAGTAGACAGGTTTGATTTGACAGACTGTAGAGAACGGAATGAGGTGGCTGTCTCTATAAAACTTTATTGACAAGAACACCAGACAGGTTGGATTTGACAGGACAGTAGAGAACAGAACGAGTTAGGTCTTAATAAAAACTTCTTTGGCAAGAACTGCAGGCAGGTTGGATTTGGCAGACAGTAGAGAACAGAACAATGTGGCTGTCTCGGTAAAACTTTATTGACAGGAAGAGCAGGCATTTTGATTTGACAGAAAGTGGAGAACTAGAATCGAGGTGGATGTCCCGATAAAAACTTTATTGGCAAAAGCAGGCAGGTTGGATTTGGATAGACAGTAGAGAACTATAAGTGAGGTGGGATTGTCTCGATAAAAATTTTTATTGGACAACAGCAAACAGGCATGGATTTGACAGACTGTAGAGAACTGAATGAGTGTGGCTTTCGACAAAGCTTTATTGGACAAGAACACTAGACATTTGGATTTGACAGACAGTAGAGAACAGAACGAGGTAGTGGGGGCCAATAAAACTTTATTGGCAAAATAGCAGGTGCTTGAATTTGACAGACAGTAGAGAATATCTCATCTTGTGAACAGAATCATTAGAAAACAATCCATTGATTTAGCAAACATTTTTTGTAAGGAGCACTGTGATCAGAGTCCACCCATTTTTTCCACTTTTTTTTTGTAAGAAAGAAAAATATCTGGTTAAGGGGCAAGATAATACTATTAGAACCACATGATCACAGACTACACAAAACAAGATGATCATTAAAAGGAACCAATCCAGGAAGTTTAAACAAGCAACTCTGCAATCTAAAATTTTAAGACTTATATTGAAAGAAAATTAGTTGTTTTCTGATTCTTGGAGAATTCTAGTCTTAACAAGTCGCAGAGGGACCTAGAGTTTCTTGGCAGGGTTATCGTCTGTAGAAATGAAAGCATAGCCTCTTCCCTGAATGAGGAGGTGACCTGCAACCATTTATCATCAATTTTCACCCAGATAGGTGAATTGGCTGTTTTTGAGTTTGCATATCTTCTTGAAAGTGACGTTCAGCCATGTATAGGATCTCCTTGAGGTATATTTAAGAAGTTTAAGGTGAATAATGTTAAAGATAAAGAATCCATTGGAGGCATGCTTGTTTTCGTTGCTTTAATAGCTGAGTTTTCTTTTTTTTTAATTAATGACTCTTCATTCAAGATTTATTTCTGAGGTGCCTGAGAACCATATTGGGTGATGGTAGATAGATTCCAGATCCTCTTACATGCTAGGCAAGTGCCCTACCTGTAATCGTTGTAGTGTAGACTCCAATATTTACATTTCTAATATTATATCAATATTTTAAACTGAAAGCAATCAGATATATAAAGTTCATTGTATGAGTTCACAATTAGATTCCCCTCTCTCCACACATTTAAAACTCATAGATATCTTGCATTTCTTTTTTATAGAACACCCTTGATTCCTGACTTCTATCTTTAAGTAGCTAAAGCTACTTCCACCCAGTGATAGATATATTTAAATTAGTGAATTTAACGTTTAAACATACTAAGAAATAGTTTCCATGCTTTCTTCCTTTCTCTAATATTAATCTGAACTTAACTTTTCTCATTTATTCTGAAGTCTCAAATAAAACATATGCCTATTTTTACAGATAGTTATTTCACAGTACATGATCAATTATAACAAAGGAATTGTTTTACAGGTTAACTGGTAATACCTAGGCTAACAGTAAAAATAAAGGAACAAGTTTAACGTATGTGAAGTTCATAAGTATGTTCTACTGTTTTATATTTTTAGTTTGTGCTTAAATTATTTTTTCAATTTAAGACTTATATAAACCTCTTTCATTATATCTAATAGCTGAGTTTTAAGCGTTCTGTGGGCAAGTTCAACTATTCCCTTGTCCTTGTGGATTATATGGAATTCCTGTAATATGTTTGATCTGCCATTCCTCGCAAAAGGATTTGAAGGTTTTGCTCGTGTAAGCAGGACCATTATCTGTTTTTATGGTATGGGAATACCCATGACGGAGAAGCACTGGAGTAAAAATGAACAAACAGATTTTAGCTCTTTCAGACGTCATAGGAACAGCCCATATGAACCGGGAATATGTATCGATGACCACATGAAGGAAAGGTTTGTTGGGAAATAAGTTAGTATGAGTTATATCCATCTGCCACAATTGGTTTGTCTGTAAACCTCGAGGATTTGCTCCCTGCTCCATGAGATGTACAATGTAAAGGAGCACAGACAGGACAGTTGGGGACAATTTGTCTAGCTTGTCTCCATGGGATGCCATGGTGGCCATGGAAGGCGGCGGACATTTGTATGTAGAGTCTGGTGCTCTTCCTCAGCTGATTTAAATACTGGTGCTGCCAAGAGATCTGCTGCTTCGTTTCTTCTCGAACCATTGGCCCGGGAGTCGGCTGTGAGAACGGATGTGGGAGATGTATATAGGGAAATGTTCGTTTCGGAGGAGATCTTGTAGTTTATGGAGCAGCTCCTGAATTATAGGGATTATGGGCATTTAAAGAAGCAGTGACAATTCCAGGAAATAAACCAACTACATATGGAGAATCACTCACCACATTACATGGGCCAGATACATGGGATAGTAAATGTATCAGGGGTGGCGAGTTCCACTTGTTGGGCAGATTTATAATTTGTATGTACAGTAGTGGTCAACGAAGGACCTGTACTCCCACCCCTTCCTGATGAGGAGCCATCAACATAATACACTGGAGCATCAGGAATGGGAGAGGAGCGGACAATGGTGGAAATTATAAAAGGTGTCCTTTCAGAAATTCCTGGGTTTTTCCAGCTGGGTAATGATAAGATATTTCTCCTGAAAAATCTGCTAAAGCTCTTTGAAGGATTTCACTGAGTATAAAACAGCTTCAATTTCTTGTTTAGGGTCAGGTAGTACAATTACATGGGGATCATGTCCAAGTAATACTTGGGTTCTTGATCTTCCCCTAATTATAAGGTTAGCTATCATCTCAAGGTAAGGTGTAGCAGTACGATTCTGCTTGTTATGTGAGTAAACCCATTCTAACGGTCCAGATAATTGGGCTATAGCAGCAGTTGGAGACTCGGGAGTGTTGAAGACCAAGAACCATACCTTTTTCTCCGGGATTAAATCTGGAGAGTAGATTTTTGAAGCCGATCCATGAAAAATCTAATTCCTTCTGAGCTTTAGGAGTTAGCTGCCTTGGGCTATTAAAAGCAGGATCACCTTCAAGGGTGTGGAACAGGTTACTGAGCTCACAGTTAGGGAATACCAAGGGAGGGGCACTCAGTTGATATCCCCAGCAGTTTTTGAAAAATCATTCAAGGTTTTGAGCCCTTTGTGACTAATGGAAATTTTCTGAGGACGCACTGTAGTGCGGTCAAGGGCATAGCCCAAATATTCATATGGAGGCTGCATCTGGATTTTTTCGGAGCTACTTGTAAGCCAGCCTCTGGTAAAACTGCCATTACATCATTATATAAATTCTGGAGATCTCTGGAATTATCACAAGCTAGCAGGATATCATCCATGTAGTGGATGATGTATGCATCCAGGAAATTTAGGCACTAATGGGTCGCAAAACCCTCATCAACAAAGTGTTGACAAATACGTAGGTGGATTAGTCATTCCCTTGGGGCAATACTTTGTCCACTGAAACCTAACGTAGAGGACCTTTATGATTAATGGAAGGGACTGAAAATGCAAACCTTTTCCGATCATCTGGGTGAATAGGTATGCTGTAAAAGCAGTCTTTTTAAAATCTATAATTAGCGGCCAATCCTTAGGAATAGCTGCTGGAGAGGGAGCCCAGGTTGTAGGGCTCCCATGGGGACCATAGTAGAATTTACATTCCTTAAGTCAATCAGCAAACGCCATTTGCCTGATTTTTTTTCTGTATTACAAAAACAGGAGAATTCCATTCTGAAAATGTTTCCTCAATATGTCCTAATTTCAGCTGTTCTTCCACTAGATTTGTTAGCGCCTAACTTTTTTGGTATTGAGGGGCCACTGTGGTGTCCATATAGGTTTGCTCACACTTCCACTGAATGCGGATAGGTAGTGGGCGCTTAACCACAGCGCGCCCCAAATTAAAAAGGGTTACTCCCGGTGTTAGGCTTATTAGGGAGAGCTGGAATTGGTGCTCGACGGGGAATTGACGAGGTATGGGGATTACTGCCCCCCCACTGCTCCAGCATGTCTCGACTCCATAAAGTTAAAGGCATAGGGGCTATATAAGGCTGGACCCATGGCTACATTCCCCTTCAGGGCCAATACACGGCAGCCACCTGGCACTCTGTCGGAGAAGAGAGGAGGGGAGATATTGCCTACCCCGCTCAGGCTATGGGACACTTTCTTTAGGGCCCAGTTAGAGGGCCAACACTTGGTGGAGATTATGGATATGTCTGCCCCTGTATCCAAACATGCCTTTGAATTTCCTTTTATAAATTTCGATGGGTATAACCCGCCGCTTGGCCTGACAAATTCTGGCAGTGTACCCAACTAGATAGTTAGCAGGTGGCTGGTGGGCTTGGTTCTCTGTGACTGCATAACCAACAATGAAGTTGGCAGAATGGTTGGTACTGTTTCAGCCACCAGCTGTAGGGGTGTTCGGACTGACTACACGGATCCTCAAAAAATAATAATAGTTTAGCAAGTGGTTCCCCTTTTTTAAAAGTCCATTTAGTTGGCACAGATATTGACAGTATTATCTCCCCATGAGATTCAGGGATCCAGAAGTCCGAAATGCACCATAATTCCCTTAAATTTCAGCCAATCGCTCCCCTGAATTAAACCCATACTACCTGGGGAGCAGGTCCTTTTTATCCCTGTTTTTAGCATGTAGGGTCTTGACTTGGGTATATTGTGACAGTCTTAGGGCAGAGAATGTCGAGACTGCCACTGCCTGATGGGGTAGGCCAGAGAGCATTTATTGACTGTAATTCTGTGGATTCTGATTCAGAGGATACTGGGCAGGTGGAATGAAGGAGAGTGCCCCTGGATTCAGCTGGGCTGGGGCTGGCCCCCACCCAGTTTCCCGCATTAGGGAGGCATAGATGTTATTTGAGCCTGTGGAGCTTTGTGGAACCTGGGAGGGGGGTCCATGTAACATTTCCTATAAAGTGATTATTAGAATGATGCCCTGTATTGATAGTTTTAGAAGATGGGCAATCTCACGGGTGTGTCCCTTCTTCCGCAGCTAAAGCAGGTTATCTGTCCAGATGAAGCCTGAGGCTGACTTCGCCTCCAAGACCGACAGTCTCTGGCCCCTTTTTTCTGCACCTTGGGCATGGTCCAGGTGGGGCCCTCCGAGGGGTGGAGCTGCGATTATTAGGAATAGTTTCTCCGATTATTGTTTATCCTTTGAAGTTTATTGTTTCTCCCCTAGAGCTGTTTGACATTTCATCCCTCTCCTGATCCTCCTGCTGTATGGGATAAGCCTCTATATCATCCTGTATTTTATGGGAGGTTAAACCGACATTTCTACAGGCCTTTAGATACCCCATGAGGTCATCCTTTTCCTTAATACCATATAGTAATGCTCGACATTTTTGGTTTGCATTCTCCTAAAATGCTACGTTTCTTTTAGGATTTCTTGAGTGGTTGGGTCTTGAACCTGTCTTTGGATTGTTTCACATAATCTCCCAACGAAATCAAAGTATGGTTCATCACGACCCTGGTAAATTTTCGTATAGCTACCTAGAAATTCTGGGTCGGAACCTACTCTTTCCCACGCTTTTAATGCTGTCTCCCGAACAAATTTTAAAATAGGTTCAGGTAATGTCGCTTGTTTTTTTCTTTTTCCATTCACCTTCACCTTTTAGCATGGCAAAAGTTATAGTATGGCCTGATTCCTTTTCTCTAAAAGTGTCAATATTCTGGTTAACCCCATCTGCATACCACATATGCCATTGCATGTACTGTGATTTGTTTAGACAAGTATGGGCTACCGCTTTCAAAGTCTCCCAATACCCACTGATCATTTTCGCTCCAATCAGCTAAATATTTTAAAGTATAAGGACTTGATATTCCAAACCTGTCGTAAGCCTTCCTAAACGGGTCATTGCCTCAATTTTTAAGTCTTCATGAATCGGTTTTACTTTATCTTTAGATTGGTCATGAGAAAGATTGCTGGGCTTTGCTCTTTGACTCGAGCTAATCTGTTCCTCCTTCTTCCTCATCAGAGCTTGTAGTATCTGGCAGAGGAACATCTACCCCATTGAGGGTGGTAACTCTGGAGAGTTTTTCAGCTTGGGAATTTGCCTCCTCTGGGTTTTCCTGTTCCTCCTCTAAGTTATCAGCCACATTAGAATTCTTTTAGATTTTTTTTTGCTGGGAATGTATACACCTTTTTCAAGTCTACAGTTTTGGGGGCGTGTTTGTGAACGGCTTTTAGTTGGTTCACGCCTCAGTATTGGGTATGCGCTAGGTCCTGATTGATAAGTTATGAAATCAGAAATCTCCCTGCGTAACACATCCATTTCTTAGTTTAAGTTTTCAAGTTTCCTATATATTTCTTCCTTTTTGTTCTTTCAATCTTATGTGTAACTTCCAAACCTCCTCTTTCTGTCCATCTATCCTATCTCTCTGTCTGTCAATTTCTTCCTCTAAGATAGTGCTGATTTTATCGATATCCTTCTTCTGCTCTTCAAACTTTACTTCAAATTTTAAATCCTGTTTAGTAATTTTACTTTCCTGTTCTTCTAATTTTTCTTTGAATTTTAAATCCTGTTCTTCTAATTTTTCTTTGAATTTTAAATCCTGTTCTTCTAATTTTTCCTTGAATTTTACATCCTGTTCTTCTAATTTTTTCCTCAAATTTTAAAATCTGTTTAATAATTTTACTTTCCTGTTCTTCTAATTTCTTTTCAAATTTTAAACTCTGTTTAATAATTCTGTCATCAAGCTTTAAGACCAGTCTACCTGTAGCTTTATGATCCTCACTTATTTCTTCAATCGCTGAGTAAACCTCGTCCCTTAAGATTGCATTCAATTTATTACTTTCTTCCCTCTCTCTATTAAACATTGTCCTTACACAAAGGTACAGTTTAAAAATCGCAAGGACCCAGATGATTTGTGAAAAGATAGAGTAGTTCTCAGAAAGGAACTTTATAGACTGGGCTATGTATGGTTCTGAGCCAATAAAAGATACAATGTATCTATACCATGAGATATCCATCATTTTACTCACGGTTCGGAGGCAGATGATCTCTGTCCGATGATAATTAGACCAGACGATGTTCGTGGTGCCCACACCAGGGGACACCAAATGTCGGGCGCTCCGCCGGGGTCCCCGACAGTGCCGGGAAGCGAAGTTCCCTTCTACCTCCGGCCGGCGAGGAATGGATGAACACTCAGGAATCCGATGCGGTTTTAAAAAGGC
This sequence comes from Cryptotis parvus, assembly GCA_021461705.1. Lineage (NCBI taxonomy): Eukaryota > Metazoa > Chordata > Mammalia > Eulipotyphla > Soricidae > Cryptotis > Cryptotis parvus. The sequence continues at coordinate 1,799 of JAJIBD010030643.1, read as the reverse complement.
TTTACTTATCACAGGGTTCAGGCATACAAATCAGCAAAAAGGAAAAACCCGATGCTAAGGATTCCAGGCTAGAACCCCAGCCACGTGTAGGCCAAGATGGCGAACACCACGTGTAAAACTTCCAAGGGGAATAAACGCTAACAAGGCGAAATCCCACAGGGAAGAAGATCGGGGAGCAGAACCGGCTAGTTTATACCCCCGCAACTCAGACCTTCCTCCCATTGTTATGGAAAGCAGGGAGGGGTCCAATGCCCTCAGCTAATCCCTCCCTGCATCTCACCTAGGGCCTTTACTGTGCTAATGTTTTGAGCAGGGAAGGCATTTGAAATGTAGAGAAGGGGGTTTCTGAGATGGCATGTCACTGTACCAAAGACCAACACCAATGCCAGTTAAATATTTCTCCAAGCCTTCACAAGTCTCCTCTACTTCATTGTAGTTTTATATTTTATCAGGGAGCCATGCTTGTTTATTTGGAAGCAAACAGCATTTCTCTCTGGTCTAATTACTAGGTCCCTTACGTGACCAGGCTAAAAAGCTGGTAAGATCTAGCTAGTCCCACGATGATTGTGATAGCATGGGAGAATATTTATACCAGCTAGTACAGCACACATGGTTGGATAAACTGCCACATTTAGACTACCCCCTTATCTACGGAGTGATTTGGCGGGAGGCAATCCAGAGCAGATGTAACGGCCCTTAGGAGTCCTGCAACAGGCAAGAACAGAAGAAAGGTTGGATTCGACAGGCAGTAGAGAAAAGAATGAGGTGGCTGTCTCGATAAAAGTTTATTTACAACAGCAGGCAGGTTGGATATGAAAGACAGTAGAGAACAGAACGAGGTGGCTATCTCGATTAGCTTTATTGGAAAGAACAGCAGGCAGGTTGGATTTGACAGAGAGTAGGGAACAGAACAATGTGGCTGTCTTGATAAAACTCTGTTGGCAACAGCAGGCAGGTTGGATTTGACAGGCAGTAGAAAACAGAATGAGGTGGCTGTCTCGATAAAACTTTATTGCAAAAGCAGGCAGGTTGGATTTGACAGGCAGTAGAGAACAGAATGAGTTGGCTCATGCGATAAAAAAGTTTATTGGCAAGAACAGCAGGCAGGTTGGATTTGACAGAAAGTAGAGAACAGAATGAGGTGGATGTCTCGATAAAACTTTATTGACAACAGCAGGAAGGTTGGATTTGACAGACAGTAGAGAACAGAACGAGTGGCTGTCCGATAAATCTATTGGCAACAGGCAGGTTGGATTTGCGGCAGTGAGAACAGAATGAGGTGGATGTCTCGATAAAACTTTATTGGCAACAGCAGTCAGGTTGGATTAGACAGACAGTAGACAACAGAACGAAGTGGATGTCTCGATAAAATTTTATTGGTAAGAACAGCAGGCAGGTTGGATTTGACAGACAGTAGACAACAGAATGAGGTGGCTGTCTCGATAAAACTTTATTTACCACAGCAGGCAGGTTGGATTTGAGAGACAGTAGAGAAAAGAAGCGAAGTGGCTGTCTCGATAAAACTTTATTGACAAGAGCAGACAGCTTGGATTTGACAGACAGTAGAGAACAGAACGAGGTGGCTGCCTCGGATAAAACTTTTATTGGCAAGAACAGTAAGCAGTTTGGATTTGACAGACAGTAGAGAACAGAAAGAGGTGGCTGCCTCGATAAAACTTTATTGACAACAGCAGACAGGTTCGATTTGACTGATCTGTAGAGAACGGAATGAGGTGGCTGACTCCGATAGGAACTTTATTGACAAAACCAGAAGGTTAGATTTGACAGGCAGTAGAGAA
>JAJIBD010030642.1:0-28166 GCA_021461705.1 Cryptotis parvus | reverse complement strand
TGCCAGGTACACCCAGCAGAGCAGAAACCAGCTTTCCCGTTGAACCCCCTGCACTCCATGGACCACGAGAGCAACTTCTGACCTGAGTCCACCATCCCGATGGAGCCTCGGAGGAGGCCAGAGAAACCCCCACACCTTGCTGGCAGCGATCTGTGTCACAATCCACACTCTGCAGCTGGTAAGATCTCCCCCCAGCATATATATCCAGTCTCCAGCCCACAGATTAATCCAGTCTCCAGCCCAGCTTGTCAGAAACCCAGCCTACAAGGACCCGCCTTGCAGAGACCCGCCCTTCAGAGGAGAGTATTTCAAACCCAGGAATGCTTGAGCCTAAGACACAGGTACACCCGGCAGAGCAGAAACCAGCTTTCCCGTTGCGCGCGGCCACACAGCGGCGCGGCGATTTACCTCCAAACTACCACAATTATTCTACCCACCCCTCTGAGCGAGCCCCACAAAGCAATGAGAATATAGTGCCCGCATGGCAGAGCCTGGCAAGCTGTCCGATGCATGTTCGATATGCCAAATCCAGTAACAAAAATGTTTAATTTCCTGACCCGAAAGAGCCCTTAATACAGCAGCAGTAAGAAAGGCAAACAAGCAGTGCCTGATAAAATCTCACGGCTGTCCTAGGCTGCCAAAACGAAGAAGGACTAAAATGACTGTCTGTACTTTCAATGCCCGTACACTGGCAACGGAAGCATATATTGAGGATCTGATGCTGCAAGCAAGAAAGATCAAGTACGACATCATTGGTCTGACTGAGACGAGGAGGCGTCAGTCGCATCATGCTGTATTTGACACCGGAGAAGAATTGTTCCTTGGAACATGTGATGAAAAGAGGCGTCGGTGGCGTTGGTGTCCTTGTCAACACGAACATGGCTGTCAACATTGATTCATTTGAATGCCTAACAAACCGAATAGGACGATTACACTTGAGGAGATGTGGCCCACTGCCAGCAATTTCTATCTTCATTGTCTATGCACCAACATCCACATACAAAGAAGATGAAATTGAGAAATTCTACATGGAATTGGAGGAGTTCTATAAAAAAAGATCACACCTTCTACAAGATCATAGTCGGTGATTTTAATGCCAAGATAGGACCGAGAAGATCGGCTGAAGAACTCCACATCGGGACCCATGGCCTAGAATGGAGCGAACAGGGTGAGAGACTATCTGAGTTCATCATGTCCACCAAGACTATTCATGGGAACTCACAGTTTCAGAAGGCTGAAGTGAAACGTTGGACATGGGACTCTCCTGGCGGACAGTTCCACAATGAAATTGACCACATCATCTTCAATTGACGGTTTTGTCTGACCGATGTTGCTGTCCTCCCCAAATTCCAGACAGGATCGGACCACCGTCTCCTTCGTGCAAAATTCTACTTCCCGTAGCGGGGAGAAAAGGCTGCAAAGTTTAAGAAGAGAACTCCCAGAATGACCAACAACTGGGAACTCTTTAGCACCATTGCGGCAACATGGGAAGATACCATCATTGATGACATCGATGAAGAATACAACCGACTGGTTCAGCACCTCCATGATTGTGCGAAGAATGCCGAGAGAGAGAGAAAACACAAAAGGGCGGCTTGTCTTCAGAAACTCTTGAGCTCATTCGCCAACGTGGCAAGGCGCGAGCCTCAGGAGACCAAATGCTAACGTCCAAGCTTGCTAAACAGTGCAGAGAAGCGATAAAAGCAGACCTCAAAGACAGAAGAGCAGAAATACTGGAAGATGCAGCAGAAGCCGGGAAAAGTATTCGCACTGCCCACCTGTCCTTCGCCAACTATAAGACCAAGATGACTGCCCTCCGGCGCCCTGATGGATCTATCACATCTTCCAGAAAGGCAATGGAGAAGATTATCCAGGACTTCTACTCAAATCTCTGTGATAGCCACATCCACCTGCCCACATACCAAATTCCACAGGATGGATACGTCATTCCCAACGTTCTCCCTTCTGAAATCCGACATGCCATCTCATCGGTAAAGAAGGGAACAGCACCAGGCCCAGACAGAGTCAGAACCGAACATCTGAAGAATCGGCCGTCGGTGCTCATCAATACACTCTCTTCACCACGCTACCTGTCCGAATGCAAGGTGCCCTCCCAATGGAAAACCAGCAGGACAGTTCTACTGTTCAAGAAGGGGAGACATTCATGACATCGGCAACTATCGCCCCACCTGCCTGTTGTCTGTCATCTACAAGCTGTTTACACGAGTTATCCTGAACAGGATTAGCAGAACACTAGATGAAGGTCAACCATGCGAGCAAGCAGGTTTCTGGAAAGGATTCAGCACAATCGACCATATCCACACGGTAACCAATCTCATTGAGGTTTGTAGGGAGTACAAGATGCCGCTCTGTCTCACGTTCATTGATTTACAGAAAGCCTTTGATTCTGTGGAAACTGAAGCAGTCATCGAAGCCCTAGTCAAACAGCGTGTTCAAACCCAATACATCAAGATCCTTCGTGAGCTGTATTACAGATTCACCACCAGGATCTCACCATTCTACAAAGACGTGATCATTGATGTCAAAAGAGGGGTTCGACAGGGTGATACCATCTCACCAAAACTCTTCAGTGCCATTCTCGAGAACATCATGAGACAATTAGAATGGGAAGGAATGGGAGTGAAGATAGATGGTCGGCAACTACACCACCTCCGCTTCGCTGATGACATCGTTCTAATAACGCCAAACATTAGCCAAGCGGCACAAATGCTGGCTGACTTTGGCGAGAATGTGGAAGGGTAGGTCTACAGCTGAATCTGAAGAAAACTATGTTCATGAGAAATGAACTAGTTCCAGAGGCCCCATTCTCTCTCAATGGAACAAACATCTCTGAATGCAGCAGTTATGTGTACCTAGGTCGAGAAGTCAACATGATGAATGACCTAAAACCTGAGCTGCGCAGGAGGAAGAGAGCGGCATGGAATGCCTTCAAAGGCATCGAAGAAATAGCTAAAAGGACAAAGAACCTCCGGCTCCGGGCACATCTCTTCGACTCCACCGTTCTCCCTGCATTAACATACGCCTCAGAGACCTGGGCCCTACGAAAGCAGGATGAGAATGCTATTCGGGTCTCCCAGAGAGGCATCGAAAGAGCTATGCTTGGAATATCACGTCTCACTCAAGTGAGAGAAGGAATCCGGAGTTCTGACCTCCGTCGCTATTCCAGAATCAGGGACACTGTCTCGTTTGCCAAGGCATCGAAAATCAGATGGGCTGGACATGTAATGCGATTTGGAGACAACCGCTGGACTAGAGCCGTTACCGACTGGATCCCACGGGATGTCAAAAGATCACGTGGCCGCCCACCTACAAGATGGTCAGACTTCCTTGTTAAGACCCTGAAGGAACGGTTTGAGGCTCTTCATTATTCCTGAATCAACCAGATGCCATTGGGCTACATTGGCACGTGATAGGGTCCAATGGAAATGTTGCTGGCGCCCGCTCGAGGCAAATCGATGAGTAACGGGATTCAAGTGATCAAGTGATCAAGAGATGTATGATACTTTTCACAAACTTTAATAATAAAATATCATTATTAAGAAAAAAAATACAGGAAAGAAAAAAGCATGGATCAGGGGGCTAAGAGTCTCATGGAATCAAGAGGGTGTCAGGAAACTGAACTCTATTCCATAGGTCCACAGATCTGTTTTTTATTTTAATACCATGCTGTTTTAATTACAGCAGGTTTTTTTTTCAATCCTGACCAGGTGTGCTGAACCAGAGACTCTCAGACATGGGGCAGAGCTGCTACTTACTCTCCCTGTGCCCAGCTGCTCATGAGGCGCCCAGGAGGCATGGTGGAGTTCTAGCCCTGGCCTGCCACCCAGCAGAGCCCCACAACAATCCAGACCACCCTCCCCTACTCCATGGGGCCTGCCATTTTCCACATCTGGACTTCCCTCTCCTCACAACTCCACGCAGCAGACCAGATTATCATAGCCCGGATCATCCACAGCTACCCTGCAGCAGTTTTTTTTTTCAATCTGGAGCAGATATCCTGAACCAGAGACTCTCAGACATGGGGGCAGAGCTGCTACTTGCTCTCCCTGTGCCCAGCTGCTCATGAGGCGCCCGGGAGGCATAGTAGGTTCTAGCCCTGGCCTGCCACCCAGCAGAGCCCCACAACAAGCCAGACCACCCACCCCTACTCCATGGGGCCCGCCATTTTCCACATCTGGACTTCCCTCTCCTCACAACTCCACCCAGCAGACCAGACTATCATAGCCCAGATCATCCACAGCCACCCTGCAGCAGTTTTTTTTTCAATCCGAGGCAGATATCCTGAACCAGAGACTCTCAGACATGGGGCAGAGTTGCTACTTGCTCTCCCTGTGCCTAGCTGCTCGTGAGGGTGCCCGGGAGGCAAAGGCGGGTTCTAGCCCTGGCCTGCCACCCGGCAGAGCCTCACAGCAAGTCAGACCACTCTCCCCTACTCCATGGGGCCCGCCATTTTCCACATCCGGACTTCCCTCTCATCACAACTCCACCCAGCAGACCAGACTATCACAGCACGGTTCATCAATATATGCTTTATTTAGAGGTGACTACAAGAGTATGCCACCTGCACGGCAAGCCTGGGAAGCTGCTCGTGTAGTATTTTAAATGCCAAACACCAGTAACCTTTATGTTAGGTCATTCTCGTGACCTAATATAATGGTTTGAGGCTCTTTATGTTCCTGGAGCAAGCGGATGCCTTTGGATTCTACTAGCATGAATCAGGACATATGGAGATATTACTGGTGCCCGCTCTAGCAAAGAGATGATTAACGGGAAGATAGTGATAGTGATAGTGATTTAATTGCTACTGCTTTGTAATAGAGTTTGAAGTTGGGAAGGGTGATGCCTCCCAACTTGTTTTTCCCAAAGATTGCTTTAGTTATCCATAGGCATTTATTTCTCCCATTGAACCTTTTTACATCATCACTTCTTTGTAGAATGGTGAAATTCTGGAGGTCAATCGTAATACTGCTCATGAAGTAGTGAGTTTTGAATGCCCTGTTTGAATAGATTATACTTGGATTACACTTGAATAGATGTGACTCAGTGCTCACAGTTTCTATCTTCTTTTGTCTATGTACCAACATCCACATAGAAGGAAGAATAAATTGAGAAATTCTACATGGAACTGGAGGAGTTCTATAAAGAAGATCACACCTTCTACAAGACCATAGTTGGTGATTTTAAGGCCAAGATAAAACCAAGAAGATCGACCTAAGAATTACACTCCAGGACCCATGGCCTCGAAAGGAACAAACAGGGTGAGAGACTATCTCAGTTCATCACGTTGACCAAGACCATTCATGCGAACTCACAGTTCCAGAAGGCTAAATCTAAACGTTGGACATGGGAACCTCCTGGTGGACAGTTCCACAATGAAATTGACCAAATCATATTTAAGCAGTTTTTCCTGACCAATGTCGCTATTGTCCAAAATTCCAAACAGGAAAGGACTACCATCTCCATGAAAAGTTCTACTTCATGAAATGGGAGAATGGGCTGCAAAGTTTAAGAAGAGAACTCCCAGAATGATCACTAACTGGGAGCTTTTTGGCACCATTGCAGCAACATGAGAAGATGCCATCAATGAAGAATAAAACCGACTGGTTCAGCACCTCTATGATTGTGTGATGAATGCTGAGAGAGAGAAAGCCACAAAAGGATGCCTGCCTTCAAAAATTCTCAAGCTCCTTCACCAACGTGGCTACCTTACGCTAACATCCAAGCTCACAAAGCAGAGCAGAGAAGCGATAAAGGAAGACCTCAAAGAGAGAAAAGCAGAAGTACTGGAAGATGCAGCAGAAGCTGGGAAAAGCATTCACAATGCCCACCTTACCTTCACCAACTATAAGACCAAGATGACTGCCCTCCTACATCCTGATGGATATATCACATCTTCCAGAAAGGCAATGGAGAAGATTATTCATGACTTCTACTCAGATCTCTTTGATAGCCACATCCACCTGCCCACATACCAAATTCTGCAGGATGGATATGTTGTTCCCAACATTCTCCCTTCAGAAATCTGGCATACCATTTAATTGGTAAAAAGGCGAACAGCACCCAGCCCAGACAAAGTCAGAACCAAACACTTGACGAATTTTCCATCAGTATTCATCAGTACACTGGCTTAGCTCTTCACATGCTACCTGTCTGAATCAAGGTTCCTTCCAATGGAAAACCAGCAGGACAGCTCTACTGTTCAAGAAGGGAGATATCCATAACATTGGCAACTATTGCAACATCTTCCTTTTGTCTGTCATCTACAAGCTGTTCACTCGAGTCATCCTGGGCAGGATTGGCAGAACATTAGATGAAGGACAACCATACGAGCAAGTTGGGTTCCAAAAGGATTTAGCACAATCGACCATATCCACATGGTAACCAAGCTCATTGAGGTTTGTAGGGAGTTCAAGATGCTACTCTGTCTAACATTCATTGATTTAAAGATAATTAAATATGAAAAATAATAGTTTTATTAATCTGTACCATTATTAGTACCACCTTAAAAATAATTCCACTGCTTCTCCAAAGGAGAAGATACTTATTTGCCTTCCAGGCAGTTGATTATAAATCCCAGGAAGAATGACCCCAGAAAAGGCACGTGGAACTGACCTAGCAAACCTGGAGCCAACAATTTGGGTAAACTAAAAAATTGATTTCTTACTCTTGTGAGGATTTACTTACTGTGTAGAGCAGACCTCTAAACTGGAAAATTATCCCTTTGACTCTGGAAGGCAGTTCCCCCTTGGCAGGTGTTCTCAATGAGGTCCAAAAGATAAATATTCTCAGCATGAACACAAGTGGGTTTAGGAGACAGAGAAGCCCACTTATTTCTATCATCAAAATTCTGTTTTGATGACACCTTTCATAGATTCATAGCGTGATTACAAAATTATACCTCAATGTTTACTCTCACTTCTTGGTATGCTAGATGGAACAGTTAAGCCTGTAACTCAGTTCATAATCCTAAAAGGACAAAGCTATGAATTTCTAGTTGTAATTTTATATAACTACTTTCATAATATTAGGTCTTAGTATTTATTTTGAAAAATTGATGATAATTTAAAACAATATTTTAAAACTTCACTTATTAGTCTCATTATAAAATGCAATGATATACCTCCAAGATAAGTGAATTCATTAGCAACAGTGAACTGTTTCCACATTATTATTCTCTGATTATTTGTTTGTCTCATTATAGTAATTTATTTAGATGATGTAATAATTTTTCAGATCTAAAATAATATTGTATTATCTTGGTTTTTAATTAAAACATTAGAATAAAAGAGAATTATTTCCCAAAACAAAGTGAAAATACGAGACAGGGGAAAATAAAATGACAGAGAAATTTTCTGGTGTTGATATATTGTTAGTCAAACAAATGAGAAAGGGAATTTCAGCTCACTATATCAATTTTACTTGAATTCATAAATGCGTATATGAAGTGTTAGTGGTACATATTTAAATTGTTGTAACTGTGTCATATTTTATCAGGGTTACAGCTATTACCAGAATTCATTGTTATATTCTTCTTGTCTGTTTCCAGGGAGATGAACTGACAGTTGCATACAGATGTCTCCCATGACAGGCAATGTTTCCTAGTGTTTACTATACCTTATAAAAAATCCTTAGTCAAATGATCATTTCTAAGCATATTTAACTATTATATATACACCCTATGGTGCATCATTTGACTTATTTATATATATATCATAGGTATATTCCTATATAGAGATTTCTATTATTATGTACATATTAATGGATGGATTGATGAGGAAGTGAGAAAAATAATTTAGAACAGATTTCGAACAACATTGTCTTAATCTTCTTCAAAGTTATATACATACTTAAAAATGATGTCATATACATCTGAATCCTGGGAAATATAGCTATCTTTTTCAATTTTGCATATACATTTTCTGGAGCATAGGCAATGTATTCTGTACAATGGTTAACATAATTTTCTCTTGAAAGTTGTGTATTTTAAGTCTCTCCTTTATTTCTTTTTCCTTTGCAGTGAGCACACTTAGTAGTTCTCTGGGGTTACTTATCTTCACAGACAGCTGACTTCTGAGGAGTCACTCATTGTGGTGCTCAGGAGACCATGGAGTACCAGATAATCAACACACACCTTCCATATTCAAAGCATGAACATGAATTCCAGCAATTTGAGCTCTCTTCCCAGTCCTAAAATGCTTTTTTAGATAGTCAGTGGATTGATGTAGTAAGCATTTTAGAGAGTAGAATGGGATTAAAATTAAAAATAGTAGTAGTTAACATCCATTCTCTTTGGTGTGTATTTTTTTACTTTGCCTTGCCTTGGGGCAGAGCTGCTACTGGCTCTCCCTGTGCCCAGTCTCTCACGAGGCGCCCAGGAGGGATGGTGGGTTCTAGCCCTGGCCCGCCACCCCAGCAGAGCCTTGCAACAAGCCAGCTGACCCCCCCACTCCATGAGGGCCTCCATTTTCCACATCAGGACTACTCTCTCGTCAGAACTCCACCCAGCAGACCAGCCTATCACAGCCGCAAGCGGTTCATCAATAAATGCTGGACTTAGAGATGACTACAAGAGTATGCTACCTGCACGGCAGAGCCTGGCAAGCTACCCGTGTTGTATTTGATATGCCAAATATCAGTAATAATTATAGACTTCATTCCGGAATGGATTGAGGCTCTTTATGTTCCTGGAGCAAGCAGATGCCCTTGGGCTTTACTAGCATGAGACAAGACATATGGAGATGTTACTGGGGCCTGCTCGAGCAAATCAATGATGAACGGGAAGACAGTGCCTTGCCTTTCTTTGTCTTCCCTTTCTCTTTTTCCCCTTTTGCTTTTTTCAGATACCCGAAACTTGGTGTCTGTAGTGTTAGTATTTAATTTCATTGAACAGTTAGATAGTTCATGCCATTCCAGTTTGAATACCTAGGAAATAGACTCAGAGGTAGAAATTTGCATGAAGTTTAATGTGTGAGTGATCTTGGGGACATTGGCTGTAAGGGAGTGTGACAGGTAAATATGTAGAGGAGAGAAGTTTAGCTGAGACGGTGTTGCACAGGGACTGCTCTTGACTCTGTGACTAGGACGTACTCCTGGTTCTATGGTTAGAGGAAGTGCTCAGGGAAATATATGTTGTACTAACATTCAACCATTGTTGTAGCCACTGTCAGATATAAGACAAGTACCTACCTTTGAATTATCTCTCTGGCCTATATAACATATCTTAAATGTAAGTTTCTAAAACTATGGTGCTTAAAAATCTTTCCTGGTATCCTACCTCTCTTTGGATAAAGGCAAAAGTTTTTGCAGTGGCAACCAGGACACTTCCTCATCTGACTACTTAATCTCCTCCCACTCTATGATTTTATGCTCTGCTCCATCACACTGGTGATAATAATATTTACTGAGTATGCCCTGCCTCCAGGAGTTTTCACCTATTATTTTCTCTTGTGTCTTCTTTCTCCAGATATTTGCATAGTTTGCTTTCTCGAATTTTTCCCCTTTAGTTATTTATTCCAAAAATATGTCCCCAATGTTCTTTCAGGATAGTCTACCTGAAATTTCACATCTCTGTCCTTTCCAACATGCCTCTATTCTCTTTATCCTAAACTCATCAGTATACAGCAAATTATACCATTTAACTTTTTGGCTTATTATCTCCAGAATTAAAACTGCAATAAAGTTAAGTAAAATAAACTCCACCAGGACTAAGTTTGTTTGTCTGCTCCCTGATTTCTCTAGTCACGGTGCCAAAAACTAATGCTTGGCACATACTGGTTTCCCAATACACTTTTACTGAATGTAATCAGATTTAGATAAGAAATGTGGATATAGAGCTGGTGCTTTTACACAGTATATCATCAGTGTTAAGTTGCTGCACAACATAGCTAACAGTAGAAGGAAGAATAACATGATATATATGATACTGCCTCCATCATTCTTTTCAGAGATTGTGAGTTTTCAGAGCTGTAAGAAGCCTTCCTTAATTAGTGTTAATTATGATCTGAGCCCTCCAACATTGTTGACAAGAAAGCTTGAATGAGGAGGGGTCTCTCTGGAATCATGCAGGCTCTTTTGAGTCCAACAATGGGTCTATGAGACAACACTGCTGCCCTGTGGGTTTCACAAATAAACAGGGCTAGTGAGAACAATACAAATGTCATAGTGGTTATTAAGAAACTATGTCTTATTTTTTTATTTCTTTCCAAACTAACCATTCCCTAGTCCCTGTTTAAAATAGGATAAGAGACTCCAAATCAACTTAATGCTCCCCCTCCTCTGGAGAAGTCTGTATTCTCTCTCTCTCTCTACTCTCTCTCTTTTACTCTCTCTCTATCTCTCTTCCTCTCATATTTCTCTGCTAAGTAAATGTCTTTAAATAAAACAATTACACTTCAGAAAATCACTCAGGAGAGATTGATTCTCAATCAAATCCAAAGTTCGATTTTGTGAATTACTCTGAATATCAACATATGATCAATATCATTTAAGCAGAAGTGTAGCAAATGAAATTTGAATGTAAGTTAAAGATAGATTCATGTCATGTTTTTAAAAAGAATGCTAAAACTTGGCTATCTGTTTTCTTTAGAAGTTAGTTTTTTTTTTTAAACAATCTAGTTTCAAACGCAAAGAAGCTTGCTTCTTAACTATGACATCTGTCAGTTTTATAAATATCATAGGATTTGTGCTGCCAAGTGTCAGTCTTCCCTTTTTAGGCCTCTAGAACCAATGAAACATGAGAAAAATGTGTCTATCTGTTGGTAGATCATCTTAAAGCACAGTAGAAAATTTACTGAGAACAAATTTTGTTGTTGCTGACTATCTAAGGCATGTGCAAGGCACCTTCTCCATGTATTCTCTGTTAGACATCATAGTTGTAATGACCGCAAGACTCCTAACAAAGAGAAACTCTGAGACAACTGTCAAGAGCACCACAGGTATGAACCATTCTGTGGCCTCTTACATCAAGATCACTTTGGATGTGATTTCAAAGCTATTCAACATAGTAGGGTCCCCCTGCAGTGTGTGGACAGAATAGCATAAGAGATCATTTGCAGTGCACTTCTTGGTCCTGAATACTAAAGATTATCCTTCTATACTTATCCTCTTTGATTCCAGCAAAATCTCAGAAAAACTAGAATAGCTTATGGCCCATTAAGATGCAGGTTGTGTAGGATGCTAAGCACTTCTTCATTGTGGCTAAGTAGTCAGGAGCAAAAATCATGATTTATACATTTTCCAGTTTTCTTTAACAGCAGAATTGTGAAGTTTGGGGGGCTCAGCATGGTTTGGATTTGGATAAGCACAGACACCAACACAGTATTCAGGTGCCTCCAAATGTTCATAGTTCCATAGGTGGTCCTTCTTATTCTCTCAGGAAGCATTCATGAGAATGTCAGTATGTCGCATTGTTTTTAAACCAGAAAAATGAATCACTGGAAAACTCTTTGTCTTTATTTTTAAATGGGGTTTCAGGGCTCACTGGTGGCATCTAGAGAAGATGATCTATGGTCTCAGTGCCTTGTCTCTGAGCACAACGTCGTCTGCAAACACTGCTATAGCACCAGAGCATCCTGAGTGAGCCGGGGGTGTTAGTGCTCAAAGAAAGAATGGTGCCTACTCTGCCCTCTTGGCTTAGTGAGACCTTCTAGGTTTAAAAGAATTACAGTTTACTTCAGAAGTCAAAGAAGATAGATGCTGTCTGTCTTTCATTTTGCACAGTCGTCAGAAGGATTACAACTTCCCTGTGGAAGTCCAGCATATACCAGACGAAATTAAAGTTTTTACCCCATTTTACATCTTTTTTATCAACATAAGTCCCAAATCCTAGAATTTAAGTTGGTTTGTTTGTGTCTTTCTTTTTCACTGAATGTTATTCCATCCCACAGAGACTTGAAATACAAAAGCAAAACAAGATAACAAACAACCCACAACAAAACAAACCCCCAAAAGGCACCAAATTTAAGTATTTAAATAATAAGCAGGAGTTGGCAGGGTGTCTTTTCCCCCATGCCAGGTCATCTATCTCTTCCCGAGGGAGCCCTAAACTATATGAATAGGAGACACTTTGCTTTACTCCCGCCTTTATCTCTAGTTTATCAGAAAATCATAGTTTATTGCATTACTTCTTTCTCTTTAGTCACAGTAACTTGAACATCGGATAATTATCTTCCTTAGTAGCATAGGGAAATAAATGAGACATAGGTTATCTGGCAACATAGATCTACCAAGAGTCCCTCACATTCTGCATGCTTTTTATTTTATAGGAGTCTAGGATGAAACCCATTCTGTATGGTTAGGTCCTAGCGGGAAGAATATTGTTGACAGAACAGGGATATACAAGGTACTAGTAGGAATTAAAACAAAACCTGGCCGGAGATGCTGCTAGTCATATGACTCTTACATATTAGGAGTTTCTGAAATAAAAGATATGAGCTTCTACAGTATCTTTCTGAAACCATGAACACTTTTTCTCAGAAGCCATTTGATTGATTTTCATCTACATATTCAATGAAAGTGGAGTGAGAATTTTCCCAATATCTGTATAATAAAATAAGGACCAATTTCTCCAGTATGAGGTTTTCTTGTTCAGTTCTACCCCCATCTCCTTCTTCCTCTGTTATGCAGCAAAACTCTTATTTACTATCTGTGCCTTTATGGAAGGGCTCTGCTATGATCTAACTTCTATATTGAATATATAGAAGCTGCTGGTCAAAGCCTCAGTAACGGACATGAAGATAAACTCATGAGACTAGAAAGAAATAATGTGGTAATGTTCCTTGCATTGAGGCATCATTTGACAAGGAGATAACAAGCAGCATTATGAAAGTGAGAGCATTTCTTAAAAGACTGGCAGGAGCAGTAATGAAACAATGTGTTGTGCAGATGAAAATCAACACTTCAAAGTGAGAATGGTGTTGAATTCTCTTTGGAGACAGGGTGAAATTCTGGGTAAATTGCAACTGCATTAGATTTGCTTTTTTTTGGTACAAATTCAAATGGTGGAACAGAGTATCTGACAGAAGGTTGTTGATTCCATAGAGGAAAGTTTCTTGGACTAATGCCATGCTCATTCCAAGCTCCTGAACTTTATTGACTCATTTCCTTTTCTGAGATTCTTTTTCAGCCCATCCTCTTGTGTAAATATCATACATCTTTCACAATATAAGAAAGTAGTAGATAGATAAACAGTCTGTTCTCTATCCTACTGCTGATTTCATATTGTGTATATATATATATATATATATTTGTGTTATGTGTTTATAATTTACCTTAATACTGATCACAATTCTGTAAGAAAACTACAGTTATTATCAATTTTTCAAATAACTACTGGTCCAAGATTATTCATTCAATTAGTTACTAGATAAATCTGATTTGAATTTAGGCTCACTGTCTGTACCTTCCCATACTTCCACAGTAGTATATGCCATACTACACCTATAATAAGTAAAATACATTACATGCTTTATAATTAATCTCTATCAATTTCTGCCAAAAGCTATATACATTCTTTTTACTCTCTTTGGAGACTAGTTGCATACTTTGCTTGCAACAGTCATGCCAGCAACTAAAATTTTACTATTCTAGATAATTATCCAAAATGTTCATTTTCATATATGATTTAATAATTTTAAGATAAAGATATATTTTAAATATGTCACTGAACTATATATATTGTAGGTGATACACAAGAAAGTGCTTGTTCATACTTTAGTCACCTGACAGTAAATATAAAACCATGCCTAATATTGATCTATGTTAGCATAGTCATATTAAAATGATAAAGATAAAATATGCATATTTTATTCTGAGACATATGTTCCTCTTATTGACTCTTGACCATGAACATTTGACACATCTATACTATTACTCCTTTAAAGTATCACATTGATCAGAATACTGCAGAAATTCAGTTCTATTGTGCAGGTAGAGTAAGTGAGAACATTTCTGAACAACAATTCAATAGTGAGTAGGTCAGAGGGCTGTCAAGTAAGACACTGAAGTGATGTGCAGAAAACAAGCCAGAAGCAATGCAAAAATCAATAAAGACATCTGAGAAATAGCTGGGATTGACCAGTCCTTCTGGACAGGTCTTTCTAGGAAGATGTGATCTAACTTATCCATAAACCAACCAGTATTACATAAATGAAACAAAGAGATGTAAGTGGCATAAGGCTCCCTTTATTAAAGATCTGGGGAGAAATCACAAGATAAATACATATGTTTAATTGACATTTCTAAGTATGAAGGTCACCACTAAGCTGAATGGCTAATTGTGAAGCTCCTGGTGGAGAATCCTTGGCATGAAATAAATAGCAGTTAAATTACTGTTATGAAATTGCTCTATAGTCTAGTAATTCTGACTAGAATTAGTACAACCAGTACTTGTACACGTTTTCTCCTGGTTGTACAAGTTTTCTCCTTTGTAAGTGATCAATTTATACAATTTTTTCTGCAAGTTAGGACATAATAAAAAAGAAGTAGTATTGTTTAAAAAATAAGCTGATGGCAAAAAATAAGCTTATGCATCTAAATGCATGTGAATTTCTTGGTATAGTAATGGCTCTGATAAGGGTGGTCAGTAATGAAAAAAATAAGGTGAGTGAGAAGTATCACATAGAAGTTGTGGACAATAATAGGATATAGAATCATTAATTTATCCAATGAATATTTATTGATAATTTTCTCTGGTAGATGCTGGGTACAGATTTTCTAAATAAAGTCAACCAGTAACATATACAAAGAGCTTAAAATCTAGTGAAAAATATACTATAAATAAATAAACAAGTAAATAAATGCCTAGTTGTGAAAAGTGCTATAAAGTAGATTTAAGGGTTATTTTGTGGATTAGAACCTATTTTAAATTGAATAGTAGGGACAGCTTCCTTTGGGGGATTCATATTGAATCTGAAATGTAAAAGACAGAGTGAATATAATGATCATAATGAGGTTGAATGGAGAAGCTTCCCAGGAAGGCAGAAAGAATCCTATGGTTAAAAGTCCTAAGAAAAAAAACAATTTTGTCTTCATATATCAGCTGGAATAATAGTAAAATGATGGAGTAGATGGAGAGAATAAATCACAAGAGAGAAAGTGTAAGTTTATTCGGGGATTTGTTGGCTCTTGTGAAGAGATTGGTTTTGATTGTAGGAATAATTAGATATGACTGAAAATATTCAGGTTAGGTTGTCTGCTTTACAGCAAATAGGTTTATAGAACAAGAATGGTAGCAGACTAACCAATTAGGAAGCAACTTTAGTAGCTCAAACTAGAAATGATAGTGGGTTATGGTTTGGGTATAGGTAAAGGCAGTGAGGATAAGAGAGAGGTAGAAAAATTGGGATCAATTTTAGTGAGAGCATCAGTAGAGCATATACACAGGACCACTGTTATATTTTATATGTAAAAGAGATGTATATTGATGATCCCAGCATACTATGTATCAACTTCTTAAACAATTTAATATGAAGAACTTGAAACCCATTTTCAAAGACTCTATGAATTCTTATATGTGCATTTAGAAAATCATTCCCTGAAATTAAGTTTATTTTTCTCATCGAAAACTGATTAAATAAAATGCCATATCTGTTTTTATAGAAGCATGAGAAATTCCCAGGTTTTAAATTTAAACCATTTTGCCCATATGTTATTTTAAATTTATCCAGTGAAATCTTGTTCAAAGACATCTTCAGTCTCAAGCTGAATAGGACCCTAAAGCTGTGAAATTCAGAGTCTAACATCAAAGCACACTATAGGGCACAACAAAAAATGTTGTACATCAAGTGTTTCTACTGTAAATTAATTCCCATCAGCTGAGAAAGCAGGAAAGAGCTGACAAAAAAAATTGTAGTGTAGCTCATAAACTCATGTGTTATTTATTTCTTGCTTGAAAATTATTCAGCATGGAGTACATTTTCAAAGCATTTATGGGAATTGGGCAGCAGAATCCCCTTGTGATGTTTTGAAATTTTACCCACATGGGTATCACTACATTCATAACATTCATAATAACTCTGTAATTATTTTCCATCTGACTTCAACCCATATTTTTAACTGTTAAAATATGTATTTTATACCAGGATTAACAATGTTCCTTATCATTGGCTAGTTAATATAATTAGTCCAATAACTCGCTAAGTCTGACAATGTAAATCTTGATCCTTTGCTAGGTCTTAAGATAGCACTGGTTTTCTGACTTCTTGTGGAGTTTTCTAGGTCCATGTCTGGGAACATCCATCCACACAACCTACCTAATCGCTTAGAATCCATTGCCAGCAGAGCACTGGCATGCAGCTGAGTTCCTACAGCTGACAGAGCCATCCGGCTTATAGCCATCACAGATAGAGAGCTCTTTTTAAGCAAATGAACCATATGATCCAGGTGGCAATGAGTTGGAGTGGCAATCCAGAGCCAGTCATACATATAGTCTGAATATGCAGCTGTCCCTCTGCGGAAATTTGAAATACAAAGTCTACTACCCTGCTGGGCTCTCTAGAATCTTTCCTCTCTTGATATTGCCTGACTGGCTTATAGAGTAGTAATACTTAGCCCTTTGAGTTCACTTGTATCACTGTCCTCCCGTTGTTCATCAATTTGCTCGAGTGGGTGCCAGTAACGTTTCCATTTGTTGGGAATGAGGTCGATTATTGTTACTGTTTATGTCACTGTATCACTGTCCTCCCATTGTTCATTAATTTGCTTGAGCAGGCACCAGTAACATCTCCATATGTCCTGTCACAAGGAAGTGTAGCCCAAGGGCATCTGCTTGCTCCAGGGACAGGAAGAGCCTCAAACCGTTCTTCAGGTCATGGAATGAAGGTCCATAATTGTTACTAGTTTTTGGCATAACAAATAAAACAGAACTTGCCAGGCTCTGCCATGTAGGTGGTATATTCTCAGTAGAAGGCTCTCATCTCGAATATTTACTGATGAAACTTAAAGGGGGAAAGATTAGGTTTTCACTTGAATGGAGCTCTGAGGAACTATGGAGTCTAGATGTTGAGAATGACTGACCGCGTGATGTGTGGGTTGCTCTGGCTTCTCGCTAGGCTTACTGGGATGACGGGTATCAGTTAGAATCTGTCTAGAACTGTATACAGTGTATAAATGTGAAAGATCCTGGGAAGGACCTTATCCTAAAATCAGTATTATCTAAGAATATTGCGCGGGCCGCTTTGCAGCTGCGTGCCAACAGAGCTGTGGGTCTGGCATGGGTGGATCTCTCTTCCGGGATAGCTGGCGTGGAGGAAGAGGAAAGGGCAGAGCACAAATCTCTGCTCTGAGTCCGGCCAGTGTGGTCTCTCCCGCGCATGTGTGAGCGAACCCTTGGAGCAATGTTGGACTCGGACAGGGGCTGGCTGAGCTCCTAACCGAGTGGTCAGCTCCATGGATTGCTTCCACATGGAGCCAGCAGAGCAGCGCAGCTGTGGGTCAGGAGTGGATGGGTCTGGATCTCTTCCTGGGTTGCAGAGGAACTGCGGGTCTGGTGTGGATGGGTCTATCTTCCAGGGTAGCTGGCATGGAGGTGGAGGAAACCGTGGAGCCCAAATTTCCACTCCAAGTCCGGCCAACTTGGTATCTCCCCTACATGTGTGAGCAAACCCTTGGAGCAATGTTGGACTCGGTCAGGGACTGGCCGAGCCCCTACCTGGAGGTCAGCTCCATGGGTTGCTTCCACGTGGGACCAGTCAAGCAGCGTAGCTGTGGGTCTGAAGTGGATGGGTCTGGATTGTTACTGTTTATGGCATATCATATACACCACGGGTAGCTTGCCAGGCTCTGCCGTTGCTCTGGGTTCATCCCAGGGGGCCCAGTCTTTTCTATGTCAAACCATCAACCATCCAGGGCCCATGAGTTACATTACTAAGTATTTCATCAAAATTCATGTTTCTCAGGAAGACTTGTTACTCGGTTCATAGGTTCTCCTTATCCTACAACAAGCCCTAAACTGTAAAATCTGTGGCATCTATATATATTATTTTAGCATCCATATATACTATTCCTCTCTAAAATGAATTGTTCTCTCTTTCCATAGGTTTGTTTTTTTTTGTTTCTTGTTTTTTTGTGTTTTTGTGAGTTTTTTTTTTAGGGAGTTGCTGGGAGAACAGGGTTGAGTCACACTGTAACTGTAAAGAGCCCTTTCACATCTAGATATAATTATAATCGTTCAGTGCAGAACCAAGAGTAGGTACTGCTGGATGTGGCTTCCAAGTCAATATATGTGTTTATGTGTGTGCGTATGTATGTATGCGTATATGTGTATGTGTCTGTCTATATATGCATGGATATATAAAGAGAGCTTTGTGTGTGTATATATATGTGTACATATGTGTGTATATATACACATAGGTGTATATATGATTATATATTTAGTTTATCACAGTATTTTGCATATATGTTTAGTTATCAAAGTGTTTTAGCAGCATTTTAAAATAAAACATGGTTATCATGTGGCTATAAATGATTTTTCAGACCCAAACGATAATCCAGTGGGTAGGGAATTTGCCTTGCATGCGACCGACCCAGGTTCTATCCCCAGCATCCCATATGCTCAGTATCCCTGAGCACCTCCAGGAGTAACTCCTGGGTGCAGAGCCAGGAGTAACCCCTGAGTATTTCAGTGTGACCCCAAAAGCAAAATTAATAAAAAATAAACAAGCAAATAATAGTTTCTCTACTATTAAAATTCTTTAATTCTTTGTATAAGCCTTGTTTTAAAATCTCCACTGCAAAAAAAAAAAAAAAATCAAAAGGGTTTCCAGTTCATTTTTATACGATATTTTTGACACACATATATTTTTTAAAGTTACCTCTGAAGATAAAAATATGTATAAATGAATATAAATGAAATGTAATACATGCATGGATTAGCTGCATCATTATTACTGCTGGACAAGGATTCATAATTTAGGTAATTCTTTTAATTATTTTGATTGTTGAGACTTATTGTCAGGTCTGATATTACAGAAATTATTTTTAGAAATTAAATATACAATAGGCTTTCCCAGTTTTTAGTTTCATATGCTAACAATTGGTCACATTAAATTTATAGCTTCATTGCTTCAGTGCTAGTATTCCAATATCTCTAGAATATAAACATTTTCACATTCAAAATGTTTTTCTATACCTTACATTGTGTCTGCAAGAGAGGCAAGCACAAGTGTTTCTAGTTTCTTTCAGTTTATTGAATCCCCAAATAGATCTTTCTTTTAACTTAGAAATTATTACTACCTCTTACACTTAACTCTTCTCACCTCAGGTATCAGGATTAGCAATATAAGAAGTGCTATAACATTTTTTCTGTATATGCACTATGTTCCAGAACTTCTGGATTTTAGTTCTAAACTTCACATTATCTGTGGACATGGATATCATACCCTATGTGACTCACAGTTATTCAAACACTTTTGTAAACATTTTTCCCTTATATTGTTGTGAGAACAAGACAATAATGACTTGCTTCTAACCACTTTTATAACACAAAGATTATGGAAGGCAATTTCTGAAAAGTAACATGTTTTATCAAAATAAAAATATCTCCCTTCATTGCATCTTCCCGTTTTGGAAGAATAATTCTTTTTTTTTTTTTTTTGGGGGTTTATTGTTCCATACAAATTTCAGGAGTATTTGGTCAATTTCTTTGAAGAATGTCATGAGTACCCTTTATAGGGACTGCATTGAATTTGTTCAGAGCTCTAGGGAGTATTACCATTTTGTCAATGGTGATTCTTCCCAACCATGAGCAGGGAATATGTTTCTTTTTTTTTTTTCAGTTTGTCCAACATTATTTGTTGAAGATGTATTATTATTATTATTATTTTTTACAATTAAAAAGTTCATGTTTGGGTTTTGGTCATACAGTGTTTCAGCACCCGTCCCTCCATCAGTGCCCATCTCCCACCACCAACATCCCCGGTTCCCTCCCCTTCCCCAGCCCTGCTCCATGGCAGGTTCTTTATTTCTTTGCCTTTCTCTCTCTTTCTAAGGGGATGAGGCTTAGGAATGTTTGTGTTTTTGTCCACAGAAGTTAACTCTTAAATCATTCCCAAATGCTCCAAAATAAACTACTGAGTTAAAATAAATTAAGAACATTCTACTATCAGATAATAATGAATGATTCTAAATAATGGAGAGGACTGATGAAGTGAACTAGTAATTCAGGAGAGCTATATGACAAGGAACACTGTGGTCTCAGGAGTTCATAATAACTCTGGATAGCAGCTGCAATAAGATAGTTTTTGCAAACTGTACAAGAACCTTCAAAAACACCTTTTTTTCCCAGTGAATTCTCTGTAGGAAAATCATCTTTTCCTATAGAGATAAAAGCCCATTTCTTTTTCATGGCAGTGTTGCACAGTTTCTATGTAGAGAAACTGTGGTATAGTAAATGTGAAATATCTCAAGATGCTACCTTTTAATTTATTTGTTTTGTTGATTTTAGTCCCCAACATGAACTCACACCTGGCTCTGTGCTCAGGGTTAACTCCTTACAGGATGAAGGGACCATATATATCACTTGTCTTCCCGTTGATCATAGATTTGCAAGAAGGGGTACCAGTAAGCGTCTCCATACATCATGTCACAAGCCAGTGTAGCCCAAGGGCATCTGCTCGCTCAGGAACATAAAGAGATTCAAACCATTCCATGAAGTCATGGGAATGAGGTCTATAATTGCTACTGGTATTTGGCATACCAAATACAACACGGGTAGCTTGCCAGGCTTTGCCATGTGGTAGAATACTCTTGACTACTCTTGTAGTCACATATAATCTTGAGCATTTATTGATGAACCGCGTCCCCAAAGTGGTTTCGCAAGTTGTGCTGCGATTGGCTCTTCTGCTGGGTGGAGCTCTGACAAGAGGGGAGTCCAGATGTGGAAAATGGCGGCCCTCATGGTGTGTGGGTTCCTCTGGCTTCTTGCAAGGTTCTGCTGGGGTGGTGGGCCAGGGCTAGAATCTGCCTTCCCTCCTGGGTGCCTCATGAACAGCTGGGCACAGGGAGAGCCGGTAGCAGCTTGTGTAACAAGCTTGTATAATAAGCAACCAACTGCCTACATTCAAGGCAAACATTCTACCCAGTGTCCTATCTCTCCAGCCACAAGATGTTACATTTTTAGTAATTCATTAGATAACAAATAGAGAGGAAAAATAAATAGAAAAAAAGAATAAAGTTAGGCAAATTCTAGAATAACAGTGTAATCCACGATGATTCAATAAAAATGTAGCCAAGTTCTTATTTTTTAAATATCAATAAAGTTCAATTTTTCATTAGTCATCTTTTTATGGGGAAGGGCACACCTGGTGATTCTCAGGACTTGCTCCTGGTTTTTCAAACAGAGAGCATTGCTTTGGAGTCATATGGCTAAGTTTACGTGCACTCAGAGATCACTTCTGGTAGACTTGGGGTGACCAGGTATCAATGGGGTATCTGGAATCCAACCTGGGTCAGCTACCTGCTGGAATACCACTTTGGCCCACCAAAAGTAATCTTAATTGTAAACTATGATGATACTTCTGAAATCTTTAAAGTGCTTGCCAAAATTTAATAAAACTGTACACTTTTCTGTGAATGATGCCATTTCTTTCACTTTTATTTTCTGGCGTCAATCAAGAAACCATATGCTTAGTAAATTCCTCAGAGTTTTCAAATCTTATTCTAAAGTATAAAATATTATATTGGTAATTTGGAGGTAGTTTATTTCATATACTTTTTTATTTGATTCCTACTTTACCCAATTGACTGTTCAGTAGCCTAGAGCAAGAAATGTTCTAATTCTGAACTTTCATATAATCATGGTTAGAACAGCAGCAAAAGTTATACTTTGCATGTCCTTAGCAGTTAGTGAGAAGAGATTTTTGAGTAGATAACTATGGAATAGAGAAAAGTCCAAAAGTGATATTTGGGTTTCTCGTTGGGTAGTGGCAGGTGTGTCGGGTGGGAGTAGCAGGGGTCATGGCATATTCTACATAATTGGGGAAAAACAAAAAGCATGAATAAGTGATGCACTGCATTAGACATATGAAAAGAGAAGCGAAACAAATGAAGTTATATGTGGGATCAAAACCCTCTATCTCCTTTATTATGAAAGTTTAATTATAGCTTAATTATTCTCAATTATTCTTCAGTATGTGTGCTTTTTTGTCTGGAAATAAAATAAGTACAAAGTTCTGTCTTAGGTATTATGACAAAAAGGTAGCAGGAGGAAGTTACCTTTGGTTTCTAGTACCTACAACCTAAGAACATTTGTGAGAGTTGATTTATTGAGTGTGTCTAATATAGTTTTTAATAAATAGAACTTCAATAAGTTTTCTTATCTTTATATCACCAGTTTGTATTGTAGGAAGATGCCAACCCCTGTGCAATGATGATTAAAATTCTCCTTTAAGCATACAATGATGCAAAAGTGTCACTGATATCTAAAACAGTAATGAAAAAAGTGAGCAAAGTAGTATATACTGTAACATATTTAAGTGAGAAGTTCAGCTAACCTTTTTGGGAATGAAGGATAAAATTAAAGGATAGAAATTTGTAAAAAAAAATCAAGCAATCTCCAAGATTATGTATGGAGGAGCAAAGATTATATTCACCAGTACTCCATATTGTTCTACTTGATTGATAATATACCTTTGCTACTTCATACATAATCTTGGAGATTGCTTGATTTTTTCATTACAAATATCTGTCCTTTAATTTTATACTTCATTCCCAAAAGGCTAGCTGAACTTCTCACTTAAATATGTTACAGTATATTAAATGCCAGACATTGTTTTTGGTAATGTAGTTATATCAATATGTATGTAAAATTTAATCTGTAGAGTAATACAGTGAAATAATAGTACCCCTATTTTACAGAGAAAAGACTACAGACACAGAATTAGTCCAATTTAACATTTAGCCCAATTCTCTATAACTAATAAAGCAAAAGCAGTTGTTTTTAGTCAATAATATGGCACATAAATCCATACTTCTAACATTAGATAGGCAATAGTTCACAGGAAATACTGTGAACTAATAAGTCTCATAAATCCTTTCAAATATATTATAAGTACCCATCATAGGTATGTATAATGCTTCTATGGTCAGGAGAATCACATCCATTATCAGCCTAGGGTATAAGTCAAAGAATATAAAAAAATGCATACAATTATTTTTTCTTGAAAATCGTTCAATTTCGGTATGAAATATTGCACTTAACTTTAAAAAAAAAATATTATACCACCATGAGATATGTAATTATAAAACTGTTCCTGATTAGGTATCAATCATACAGTTTTCCAGCACCTATCCCTCCACAAGTTGTACTTAAACTTGGGGTAAGAACAACTCTGTTCTCTCTTCATTGTAAATGGGTCATTGTTTCTTTTGTTAAGCACAAAAGTGCTGGATTGCACTAAGTGCCATTATTGTACAAAAGATAGTATGTCATGAAATATCAGATTTAATTCTGCATGGAGAAAGATCTAACTATGAAAAGCATGTAAGAACTGTGAGAAGCTTAAGGAACAAGCAATTCAGTCTTCAGGTGTATGCAGAACTCATCCATATAATTTGCATTTATATGTCCTCTTTATTTCCTTCCTCTGAGGTCATATGTTTACATTAGCATACATTAAAAGTGCTAGGAATCTCTTTTAGTATTCCAGAGGAAAGGACCTTTAACACATGGTACTTGGAATTTCAAAACCATTGGAAGGTCTTTGAAACTAAGAATAGGTAGATGATGCCAGAAGAGATAAAATAACTAAGCGTACTTGAAAGCTATTAGGAAACTCAGGCATTTGGATAGGGGCAGGCAGGGGTGGGTAAGGATGATAATCTTGTTCAGTTAATGAGTCAGGAGGAATGATTCTTATTCTTTGATCCTTCTCAAAACTGCTACAAATCTCAAGAATCTTATTTGGCAGTCATTCTGAATTCTGCCCTATAAGATTTTTTTTTGATGAGCTGAAACCACTGTGACCAAATGCATGTCAAAATCCTAACACCTACTACCTCATAAAGTCAGTGTAGCTAGAGATTGGGCCTTTCAAGAGGTAATTATATTAAAATGGGTCTTCAGATAGGTCATTCAATATAACCAGTATCCTTCTAAGAGATTATTACCCTCAGACACAAGAACATACAGAGATAAGCATGATAATGGGTGAGAAAGTTGCTCTCTGCAACCATCTGAATAGAAGTATCAGAATAAACCTATTGGGCTAACATTTTAATTTTGCCCTCTGGCATATCACACCTGAGAAAATAATTTCTCTTGTTTAAAGACTGTACTTTGTAGTAATTTGCTATGGCAGCCTAATAGACTGATGCCATCAACAAAGAAGATGATTCTGTAACAGCTGCTAGAAATGTTAGTTTTTCTTTCCTTTTTCCAAAGTGAGTGCCTCATTGATGGTACAGTCACCCATAATTACATGAAAAAGTGGAACTTGATCATGCAAATCTAGAATATGCAATAGTGGTATGGCATCAACATCAGAAGTTATATGGTTGAAACCTTAAAATCTAGAACTCTAAAATATTTAAAAATTGAATGTGCAGAAGTATTAAGGTCTTAAACTCATGAGCACTAGAAAGGAAAAACCCTAATGAGTTGTGTGTTGACTTTTTAGGGGCCAAGATAAAAATGTATACACTAATCCTGTCATTTCTAAAGACAAACTTGCAAACATTGTAGGAGAGAGGAGAGGGAGGAGTTGTGGTATGAATCACAGTTATAAGGGTGGGAGCATCTCTAAGGCAATACTCATTGAAGTGTATAAAAGTATCTATAAGACAGGAGACAGCATTGTTATTCAATTATGTTAAAGCCCTATTCAGTTAAAACATTTGTGCTCAATACTGTATAAATGGTCTCAATATCAGAATGTACTATTTGGGGAAAAAATATAAATATATATGTACATTAGCTATTTTCAGTTTACTATTTATTGGAAGTAGGTATTCTGAAATATATAATTAGAACCTTAAATTAGAATTCTGCAGAATACTGAATCAAAAGATATTCTCTTGATTTAGTGTATATCTTGGTTCATGTGTATATATGTGTGTATACATACATATATATGTGTGGCTTGTGTTGTGTATATGTTAATGTATAAATTATACATAACATAAATACTATGTATAAATTAATATATCTAGATATAAAGAAGTGTATTGAAAGAATTGGCTCAAATAATTATGGAGTCTGACATGTGCAAACTGCAGTGTGAAGCTGGTAAGTTGAAAACACAAGAAACCCAATAGTGCACATAAAGAAATGTTTAGGTAATAGGATTGCAATAGTGTTTAAGTTTATTGTGTTAGTGTACAAAGTTGCTTTAAACCACCATAACCAAAGTGCCCAATGACCCTCTATTCCACAGCTATGTCCCCTCCATACTCCATTACGGCTTTTATGCATACCATTGCCTCCCTTATCCATAACTCATGTTCTCCAGACCCTTTAACTATGGTCTAGTGTTTAGTCAGTTTAATGGGGCACAAGCCCCCTGGTCATGCTCTGCTGGATTCAACCAGCCCAGAGGTCCAAGCAGACAGCAGAAATGGCTCTAGTCCGGGTCCCTGTTAGGGCCATGATAACCTTCATTGCCTGGACCCAGGAATACTCTGGGTCCTGCCAGCAAGTCAACCTATACCAAGTGCATCAGCACAGAGTTGTCTTCAGGCATCCCTAATACCACAAATTACCACAGTACCTCTAACCAGTTTCCAAAACCCAGGACTAAGTTTTCTAAGTAGTTAAACTGCCAAAAGTGAAACTGGTACACATCACAAATACCAAAAATAAGGAGGGTTGACTGGATGTGGACAAAAACACTCATCCATTTGCTGATGGGAATGTTAAGTGGTTTATCCTCTGTGGATAACAATAACAGATAAGTCTTAGAAACAGAGGATTGATCTTTCATTTGAACCAACAATTCTGCTTCTTGGGATCTATCTGAGGACCCTATAATTCTGTTCCAAAAAAGATACCTGTTCTCTTGTGTTCATTGCAGCACTATCCACAATAGTCCAAATCTGGAAACAACCCAATATTCAAGGCCATGTGACTGGGTAAGGAAATTGAGGCATGGTGAATAAAATACATTTTACTAAAAAAAAGCAGTTATTCTTATGGTAAAGTAAACTATGAGAGGGACAGATACAGAATAATCTTTTTCATCTATGGAATGATTTTTTTTTCAATCCGGCCCAGGTATGCTGAACCAGAGACTCTCAGACATGTGGCAGAGCTGCTACTTGCTCTCCCTGTGCTCAGCTGCTCCTGGGGCGCCGGGAGGAATGGTGGATTCTAGCCCTGGCCTGCCACCCAGCAGAGCCTCACAACAAGCCAGACCACCCTCCACTACTCCATGGGGGTTGCCATTTTCCACTATCCGGACTTCCCTCTCATCACAACTCCACCCAGCAGACCAGACTATCACAGCCCAGCTCGGCC
Organism: Cryptotis parvus; assembly: GCA_021461705.1. Taxonomy (NCBI): domain Eukaryota; kingdom Metazoa; phylum Chordata; class Mammalia; order Eulipotyphla; family Soricidae; genus Cryptotis; species Cryptotis parvus. The sequence continues at coordinate 1,699 of JAJIBD010030642.1, read as the reverse complement.
TGACACTAGCAGCCAAGCGGTTCATCAATAAATGCTTTATTTAGAGGTGACTACAACAGTATGCCACCCGCATCGGCAAGCCTGGCAAGATGCTCGTGTAGTATTTGATATGCCAAACACCAGTAACCTTTATATTAGGTCATTCCCGTGACCTAATATAATGGTTTGAGGCTCTTAATGTTCCTGGATCAAGCGGATGCCTTTGGGTTCTACTAGCATGAGACAGGACATATGGAGACTATTACTGGTGCCCGCTCTAGCAATAGATGATTAACGGGAAGATAGTGATAGTGATAGTGATCTATGGAATATAAAGGGTCATAGTAAGTAGAATGGGGGATTGAAGGATAGGATGGTGAGCTGGGATAGGGGGAAAAACTTTGTGACAATGATCAATGGAGGTCGACACTCTGGTGGAGGATTTTTAGAACATTATATACATTAAACTACACCATAAGTAGTATTGTAAATCCTTGTGCCTATAATTTGAACAAAAAGTTTGAAAGTCTGTTTAGCCTTCCCTTGCTCTGAAATTGTGCTGCTGGTGAATGGAGAGACACTTAGAACACTATACCAGTTTGGATATTCAGAGACTAGTGCAAGTAGAACATCCAAAGGGTAATAATTTAACAGTGGTATAATATAATAAAAGGCACGTAGATATGGGTTATGCATATGTACTGGGAAAGCCGACTCTGTCACTGTATGGGGTGGATAGAGATGTGAGGGATCAGGTAAAGCTTACAGAAATAAGAGACAAAGTTGATTCCTAATTTTTTACATCCCTTCTTGTAAATACTCTGGGACATTTACAAAAAGAGTGTTATTAACACAAAAGTAAACTGAATCAATTAAAAAAAACCCTCTGTACCATATCATTACATGTCTCTACCCTCAAATCTAGCCTATGATATTTTTATTGAGATGGGAATATGCCATTTTAAACTGGAGCATACCTATTGAATTAATGGCAATTTAATTGTCTGTAGTAATATCTGGGACCAGTAAATTTACTTTCTAACATGCTAAGTCATATAAGAATTTACAACTTTACAAATATGCTTTATAATATCAGAAAATGAATCTATTTTCATTTTTATAATGCAGTTTATAACCACTTATTGGATTTTAAAATGAGATATTCCCATCTCAATAAAAATACCATAAGCTGATAGCCTTTATCTCATTTTCATTTTCACATATCTGTGAGGTAAGGATTTTCAACATACCTCTTCATCAATACATCTCCAGGAGGTAATTGGAGTATTACCGAAGTGGAGTAAAAAGTTGTTACAGTAACTTTTGAAAAAACTTAGTGAATTATGTGGTGGGTTAAGATTCAGCGTTAGTAATGGATTACTAGTGATATTTTCTTAGCCAAATATTATTTTAATATCAAAATGCAAACCACACCCTTCTTTTCCTAAATCAAACAGCATGCTATTATTGTCTTGAAAGCACACTGATTAGACTTGTAATTTTGATTGCCCCTAATACAAGCAATACTATATTTACTAGAAACTGTTCTAAAACAAATTATTTTATTCAAATAATTGTAAGTTTCCATAAAATTTGGGTAATATCTTTATGCTTATTTTCTCCAATAAAACTAATTGTTTTATTCTTTGTGTTCACTAAAATAAAGCCAAGAAAAAATTAGATTTTTCAGACATATGGGTGATAATTTATGGTACATAAA
>JAJIBD010030641.1:0-28161 GCA_021461705.1 Cryptotis parvus | reverse complement strand
AGGTACACCCGGCAGAGCAGAAACCAGCTTTCCCGCTGAACCCCCTGCACTCCATGGACCAAGAGAGCTTCTCGACCTGAGTCCACCATCCCGATGGAGCCTCGGGAGGAGGCCAGAGAAACCCCACACCTTGCTGGCAGCGATCTGTGTCACAATCCACACTCTGCAGCTGGTAAGATCTCCCCCAGCATATTAATCCAGTCTCCAGCCCACAGATTAATCCAGTCTCCAGCCCAGCTTGTCAGAAACCCAGCCTAAGGACCCGCCTGCAGAGACCCGCCCTTCAGAGGAGAGTATTTCAAGCCCAGGAATGCTTGAGCCTAAGACACAGGTACACCCGGCAGAGCAGAAACCAGCTTTCGTTAGTACATGGCGCTGGGGCCAGCGCTGATTTACCCCCCAAATTACTCACAAATATTCTTACCCACCCTCTGAGAGAGCCCCACAAAGTAATGAGAATATAGTGCCCGCATGGCAGAGCCTGGCAAGCTGTCCGATGCGTGTTCGATATGCCAAATCCAGTAACAAAAATGTTTATTTTCCTGACCCCGAAAGAGCCCTTAATACGGCAGCAGTAAGAAAGGCAAACAAGCAGTGCCTGATAAAATTTCACGGCTGTCCTAGGCTGCCAAAACGGAGAAGGACTAAAATGACTGTCTGTACTTTCAATGCACGTACACTGGCATCGGAAGCATATATTGAGGATCTGATGGTGCAAGCAAGAAAGATCAAGTACGACATCATTGGTCTGACTGAGACGAGGAGGCGCCAGTCGCATCATGCTGTATTTGACACCGGAGAAGAATTGTTCCTTGGAACATGTGATGAAAGAGGCGTCGGTGGCGTTGGTGTCCTTGTCAACACGAACATGGCTGTCAACATTGATTCATTTGAATGCCTAACAAACCGAATAGGACGATTACACTTGGAGGAGATGTGGCCCACTGCCAGCAATTTCTATCTTCATTGTCTACGCACCAACATCCACATACAAAGAAGATGAAAATTGAGAAATTCTACATGGAATTGGAGGAGTTCTATAAAAAAGATCACACCTTCTACAAGATCATAGTCGGTGATTTTAATGCCAAGATAGGACCGAGAAGATCGGGCTGAAGAACTCCACATCGGGACCCATGGCCTAGAATGGAACGAACAGGGTGAGAGACTATCTGAGTTCATCATGTCCACCAAGACTATTCATGGGAACTCACAGTTTCAGAAGGCTGAAGCGAAACGTTGGACATGGGAATCTCCCTGGCGGACAGTTCCACAAATGAAATTGACCACATCATCTTCAATCGACGGTTTTGTCTGACCGATGTTGCTGTCGCCCCCAAATTCCAGACAGGATCGGACCACCGCCTCCTTCTGCAAAATTCTACTTCCCGCAACGGGAGAGAAAGGCTGCAAAGTTTAAGAAGAGAACTCCCAGAACGACCACCAACTGGGAACTCTTTGGCACCATTATGGGCAACATGGGAAGATACCATCATTGATGACATCGATGAAGAATACAACCGACTGGTTCAGCACCTCCATGATTGTGCGAAGAATGCCGAGAGAGAGAAAGACACAAAAGGACGCTTGTCTTCAGAAACTCTTGAGCTCATTCGCCAACGTGGCAAGGCGCGAGCCTCAGGAGACCAAATGCTAACGCCCAAGCTTTTGCTAAACAGTGCAGAGAAGCTATAAAAAAGCAGACCTCAAAGACAGAAGAGCAGAAATACTGGAAGATGCAGCAGAAGCCGGGAAAAGTACGCCCAGACTCGCCCGCCTGTCCTTCGCCAACTATAAGACCAAGATGACTGCCCTCCGACGCCCTGATGGATCTATCACATCTTCCAGAAAGGCAATGGAGAAGATTATCCAGGACTTCTACTCAAATCTCTTTGATAGCCACATCCACCTGCCCACATACCAAATTCCACAGGATGGATACGCCATTCCCAACGTTCTCCCTTCTGAAATCCGACATGCCATCTCATCGGGTAAAGAAGGGAACAGCACCAGGCCCAGACAAAGTCAGACCCGAACATCTGAAGAATCTGCCAGCCGGGTACTCATCAATACACTAGCTCGGCTCTTCACACGCTACCTGTCCGAATGCAAGGTGCCCTCCCAATGGAAAACCAGCAGGACAGTTCTACTGTTCAAGAAGGGAGACATTCACGACATCGGCAACTATCGCCCCATCTGCCTGTTGTCTGTCATCTACAAGCTGTTTACACGAGTCATCCTGGAACAGGATTAGCAGAACACTAGATGAAGGTCAACCATGCGAGCAAGCAGGTTCCCGGAAAGGATTCAGCACAATCGACCATATCCACACAGTAACCAAGCTCATTGAGGTTTGTAGGGAGTACAAGATGCCGCTCTGTCTCAATGCTCATTGATTTACAGAAAGCCTTTGATTCTGTGGAGACTGAAGCAGTCATCGAAGCCCTAGTCAAACAGGGTGTTCAAACCCAATACATCAAGATCCTTCGTGAGCTGTATTACGGATTCACCACCAGGATCTCACCATTCTACAAAGAAGTGATCATTGATGTCAAAAGAGGGGTTCGACAGGGTGATACCATCTCACCAAAACTCTTTCAGTGCCACCCTCGAGAACATCATGAGACAATTAGAATGGGAAGGAATGGGAGTGAAGATAGATGGTCGGCAACTACACTCCACCTCCCGCTCGCTGATGACATCGTTCTAATAACACCAAACATTAGCCAAGCGGCACAAATGCTGGCTGACTTTGACCGAGAATGTGGAAAGGTAGGTCTACAGCTGAATCTGAAGAAAACTATGTTCATGAGAAAATGAACTAGTTCCAGAGGCCCCATTCACTCTCAATGGAACAAACATCTCTGAATGCAGCAGTTATGTGTACCTAGGTCGAGAAGTCAACATGATGAACGACCTAAAACCTGAGCTGCGCAGGAGGAAGAGAGCGGCATGGAATGCCTTCAAAGGCATCGAAGAAATAGCTAAAAGGGACAAAGAACCTCCGGCCCGGGCACATCTCTTCGACTCCACCGTTCTCCCTGCATTAACATACGCCTCAGAGACCTGGGCCCTACGAAAGCAGGGATGAGAATGCTATTCGGGTCTCCCAGAGAGGCATCGAAAGAGCTATGCTTGGAATATCACGCCTCACCTCAAGTGAGAGAAGGAATCCGGAGTTCTGACCTCCGTCGCTATTCCAGAATCAGGGACGCTGTCTCGCTTGCCAAGGCATCGAAAAATCAGATGGGCTGGACATGTAATGCGATTTGGAGACAACCGCTGGACTAGAGCCAGTACCGACTGGATCCCACGGGATGTCAAAAGATCACGTGGGCCGCCCACCTACAAGATGGTCAGACTTCCTTGTTAAGACCCTGAAGGAACGGTTTGAGGCTCTTCATATTCCTGAATCAACCAGATGCCATTGGGCTACATTGGCACGTGATAGGGTCCAATGGAAATGTTACTGGCGCCCGCTCGAGCAAATCGAAGGAGTAACGGGATTCAAGTGATCAAGTGATCACGTCTGATACTTTGCACAAACTTTAAAAAAAAATAACATTATTAAGAAAAATACAGGAAAGAAAAAGCATGGATCAGGGGCCAGAGTCTCATGGAATCAAGAGAGGTGTCAGGAAACGAACTCTATTCCATAGGTCCACAGATCTGTTTTATTTTAATACCAGCTGTTTTTAATTACAGCAGGTTTTTTTCAATCCTGACCAGGTGTGCTGAACCGAGACTCTCAGACATGGGGCAGAGCTTACTTGCTCCCTGTGCCCAGCTGCTCGTGAGGCTTCCAGGAGGCATGGTGAATTCTAGCCCTGGCTCGCCACCCCTGCTGAGCCCCACAACAATGCATACCACCCCTCCCTCACCCATGGGGCCTGCCATTTTCCACATCTGGACTTCCCCCTCGTCACACCCCACCCAGCAGACCAGACTATCACAGCCCGGATCATCCACAGCTACCCGCAGTATTTTTCAATCTGGCCCAGGTATCCTGAACCAGACTCTCAGACATGGGGCAGAGCTGCTACTTGCTCTCCTGTGCCCAGCTGCTCTGAGGCGCCTCGGGAGGCATGGCGGTTCTAGCCCTGGCCTTGCCACCCCCAGCAGAGCCCCACAACAAGCCAGACCACCCTCCCCCTACCTCATGGGGCCCGCCATTTTCCACATCCGGACTTCCTCTCGCTTCACAACTTCCACCCAGCAGACCAGACTCATCACAGCCCCAGATCATCGACAGCCACCCTGCAGCAATGTTTTTTTTCAATCCGCCCAGGTATGCTGAACCAGAGACTCTCAGACATGGGGGTGAGCTGCTACTGCTCTCCCTGTGCCCAGCTGCTCGTGAGGCGCCTGGGAGGCAAGGCGGTTCTAGCCCTGGCTCTGCCACCCCAGCAGAGCCCTCACAACAAGTCAGACCACTCTCCCCTACTCCATGGGGCCCGCCATTTCCACATCCGACTTCCCTCTCGTCACAACTCCACCCAGCAGACCAGACTATCACGGGCCCGGTGGTCATCAATAAATGCTTTATTTAGAGGTGACTACAACAGTATTGCCACCCGCACGGCAAGCCTGGCAAGCTGGCTCGTGTAGTATTTGATATGCCAAATACCAGTAACATTTATATTAGGTCATTCCCCGTGACTCCAATATAATGGTTTGAGGCTCTTATGTTCCTGAGCAAGCGGATGCCTTTGCTTCTACTCAGCATGAGACAGGACATATGGAGATATTACTGGTGCCCGCCTCTAGCAAATAGATGATTAACGGAAGATAGTGGATAGTGATAGTGATTTAATTGCTACTGCTTTGTAATAGAGTTTGAAGTTGGGAAGGGTGATGTTCCCAACTTGTTTTTCCCAAAGATTTTTAGTTATCCAGGCATTTATTTCTCCCATTGAACCTTTACATCATCACTCTTGTAGAATGGTGAAATTCTGGAGGTCAATCGAATACTGCCTGCGAAGTAGTGAGTTTTGAATGCCCTGTTTGAATAGATTATACTTGGATTACACTTGAATAGATGTGACTCAGTGCTCACAGTTCTATCTTGTCTATGTACCAACATCCACATAGAAGGAAGAATAAATTGAGAAATTTAAGATGGAACTGAGGAGTTCTATAAAGAAGATCACACCTTCTACAAGACCATATTGGTGATTTTAAGGCCAAGATAAAACCAAGAAGATCGACCTAAGAATTACACCTCAGACCCATGGCCTCCCAAAGGAACAAACAGGGTGAGACTATCTCAGTTCATCACGCTGACCAAGACCATTCATGTAACTCAGTTCCAGAAGGCTAAATCTAAACGTTGGACATGGGAACCTCCTGTGACAGTTCCACAAATGAAATTGACCAAATCATATTTAAGCAGTTTTTCCTGACCAATGTCATATTAGTCCAAAATTCCAAACAGGAAAGGACTACCATCTCCATGAAAAGTTCTACTATGAAAATGGAGAATGGGCTGCAAAGTTTAAGAAGAGAACTCCCAGAATGATCACTAACTGGGAGCTTTGGCACCATTGCAGCAACATGAGAAGATGAAGAATAAAACCGACTGGTTCAGCACCTCTATGATTGTGTGATGAATAAAGCTGAGAGAGAGAAAGCCACAAAAGGAGCCGCTCTGCCTTCAAAAATTCTCTAAGTCTTTTCACTAACGTGGCTACCTTTTTACGCTAACATCCAAGCTCACAAAGCAGAGCAGAGAAGCGATAGCGAAGACCTCAAAGAGAGAAAAGCAGAAGTACTGGAAGATGCAGCAGAAGCTGGGAAAAGATTCAATGCCCACCTTACCTTCACCAACTATAAGACCAAGATGATTCTCGCCCTCCTACATCCTGATGGATATATCACATCTTCCAGAAAGTACCGGAGAAGATTATTCATGACTTCTACTCAGATCTGATAGCTACATCCACCTGCCCATACCAATTCTTATAGATGGATATAAAGAAATCCAACATTCTCCCTTCAGAAATCTGGCATACCATTTAATTGGTAAAGGCGAACAGCACCCAGCCCAGACAAAGTCAGAACCAAACACTTGACGACATCAGTATCATCAAGTACACTGGCTTGAAGGCTTCCTTCACACATGCTACCTGTCTGAATCGTCCCTTCCAATGGAAAACCAGCAGGACAGCCTCTACTGTTCAAGAAGGGAGATATCCATAACATTGGCAACTATTGCAACATCTTCCTTTGTCTGTCATCTACAAAGTTGTTCACTGAGTCATCCTGGGCAGGATTGGCAGAACATTAGATGAAGGACAAAACTACATACGAGCAAGTTGTCTCCAAAAGGATTGGCACAATCGACTATATCCACATGGTAAACCAAGCTCATTGAGGTTTGTAGGGAGTTCAGATGCTACTCTGTCTAACATTCATTAATTTAAAGATAATTAAATATGAAAATAATAGTTTTATTAACTGTACCATTATTAGTAAATTACACCTAAAATAATTCCACTGCTTCTCCAAAGGAGAAGATACTTATTTGCCTTCCAGGCAGTTGATTATAAATCCCAGGAAGAATGACCCTATGAAAAGGCACGGAACTGACCTAGCAAACCTTGGAGCCAACAATTTGGGTAAACTAAAAATTGATTTTTTACTCTTGTGAGGATTTACTTACTGTGTAGAGCAGACTCCTAAACTGGAAAATTATCCCGACTCTGAAGGCAGTTCCCTTGGCAGGTGTTCTCAATGAGGTCCAAAAGATAAATATTCTCAGCATGAACACAAGTGGGTTTAGAGACAGAGAAGCCCACTTTATTTCATCATCAAAAATTTGCCTTTGATGACACCTTTCATAGATCCATAGCGTGATTACAAAATTATACCTCAATGTTTACTTCCTCACTTGGTATGCTAGATGGAACAGTTAAGCCTGTAACTCAGTTCATAATCCTAAGGACAAAGCTAAGGAATTTCTAGTTGTAATTTTATATAACTACTTTCATAATATTAGGGTCTTAGTATTTATTTTGAAAAAATTGATGATAATTTAAAACAATATTTTAAATCCTATTAGTCTCATTATAAAATGCAATGATATAATTTCCAAGATATGAATTATTAGCAACAGTGAACTGTTTCCACATTATTATTCTCTGATTATTTGTTTGTCTCATTATAGTAATTTATTTAGATGATGTAATAATTTTTCAGATCTAAAATAATATTGTATTATCTTGGTTTTTAATTAAAACATTAGAATAAAAGAGAATTATTTCAAAACAAAGTGAAAATACGAGACAGGGGAAAATAAATGACAGAGAAATTTTCTGGTGTTGATATATTGTTAGTCAAACAAATGAGAAAGGGAATTTCAGCTCACTATATCAATTTTACTGAATTCATAAATGCGAGATATGAAGTGTTATGGTACATATTTAAATTGTTGTAACTGTATTACTTTATCAGGGTTACAGCTATACGCCAGAATTCATTGTTATATTCTTCTTTGTCTGTTTCTGTGAGATGAACTGACAGTTGCATACAGATGTCTCCTATGACAGGTAATGTTTCAGTGTTACTATACCTTATAAAAAACTTTAGTCAAATGATCATTTCTAAGCATATTTAACTATTATATATACACCCTATGGTGCATCATTTGACTTATTTATATATATATCATAGGTATTTATATAGAGATTTCTATTATTATGTACATATTAATGGATGGATTGATGAGGAAGTGAGAAAAATAATTTAGAAACAGATTTCAACAACATTGTCTTAATCTTTCTTCAAAGTTATATACATACTTAAAATGATGTCATACATCTGAATCCTGGGAACAGCTATCTTTTCAATTTTGTATATACATTTTCTGGAGCATAGGCAATGTATTCTGTACAATGGTTAACATAATTTTCTTGAAAGTTGTGTATTTTAAGTCTCTCCTTTATTTCTTTTCCTTGCAGTGAGCACACTTAGTAGTTCTCTTCAAGTTTACTTTTATCTTCACAGGACAGCTGACTTCTGAGGAGTCACCATGTGGTGCTCAGAGACCATGGAGCAACGATAATCAACACACACCTTCCATATTCAAAGCATGAACATGAATTCTGAGCAATTTGAGCTCTCTTCCAGTCCTAAAATGCTTTTTTAGATAGTCTGTGGATTGATGTAGTAAGCATTTTAGAGAGTAGAATGGGATTAAAATTAAAATAGTAGTAGTTAACATCCATTCTCTTTGGTGTATTTTTACTTTGCCTTGCCTTGGGGCAAATAGCTACATTGGCTCTCCTGAGTTCAGTCTCACGAGGCGTTTCCAGGAGGGATGGTGGGTTCTAGCTCTGGTCCGCCACCCCAGCAGAGCCTTGCACAAGCCAGCTGACCCCCACTCCATGAGGGCCTCCATTTTCCACATCAGGACTACTCTCTCGTCAGAACCTGACCCAGCAGACCAGCCTATCAAGAAAGCCATAAGCGGTTCATCAACAAATGCTGGACTTAGAGATGACTACAAGAGCATGCTACCTGCACGGCAGAGCCTGGCAAGCTACCCGTGTTGTATTTGATATGCCAAATATCAGTAATAATTATAGACTCTATTCGAATGGATTGAGTTCTTATAAATTCCTGAGCAAAGGTATTCTCTTGAAGTTTTACTAGCATGAGACAAGACATATGGAGATGTTACTGGGGCCTGCTCGGTTAAATGAATGATGAACGGGAAGACAGTGCCTTGCCTTTCTTTGCCTTCCTTTCTCTTTTTCCCCTTTGCTTTTTCTGTGATACCAAACTTCTGGTGTCTGTAGTGTTAGTATTTAATTTCATTGAACAGTTAGATAGTTCATGCCATTCCAGTTTGAATACCTAGGAAATAGACTCAGAGGTAGAAATTCTGCATGAAGTTTAATGTGAGTGGGATCTTGGGGACATTGGCTGTAAGGGAGTGTGACAGGTAAATATGTAGAGGAGAGAAGTTTATTGAGATTTGTGCTGTACAGGGGATCTGTTTCACTCTGTGACTAGGACGACTCCTGGTCTCTATGGTTAGAGGAAGTGCCTTGGGGAAATATATGTTGTACTAACATTCAACATTGTTGTAGCCACTCGTCAGATATATAAGACAAGTACCTACCTTTGAATTATCTCTCTGGCCTATATAACATATCTCTCCAAATGTAAGTTTCTAAACTATGGTGCTTAAAATCTTTCCTGGTATCCTACCTCCTTGGATAAAGTAAAAGTTTTTTGCAGTGGCAAATCCAGTACACTTCCTCATCTGACTACTTAATTTCCTCCCACTCTATGATTTTATGCTCTGCTCCATCACACTGGTGATAATAATATTTACTGAGTATGCCCTGCCTCCAGGAGTTTTCACCTATATTTTCTCTTGTGTCTTCTTTCTCCAGATATTTGCATAGTTTGCTTTCTAATTTTTCCTTTAGTTATTTATTCCAAAATATGTCCCCAATGTTCTTTCAGGATGGCCTCACCTGAAATTTCACATCTCTGTCCTTTCCAACATGCCTCTATTCTCTTTATCCTAAACTCATCAGTATACAGCAATTATACCCATTTAACTTTTTGGCTTATTATCTCCAGAATTAAAACTCGCAATAAAGTTAAGTAAAGTTAACCCCACCAGGACTAAGTTTGTTTGTCTGCTCCCTGATTTCTAGTCACGGTGTGCCAAAAACTAATGCTTGGCAATACTGGTTTCCTTAAATACACTTTTTACTGAATGTAATCAGATTTAGATAAGAAATGTGGATATAGAGCTGGTGCTTTACACAGTATAATATCAGTGTTGGGTTGCTGCACAACATAGCCACTAGTAGAAGGAAGAATAACATGATATACAAGTGATACTGCCTCCATCATTCTTTTCAGAGATTGTGAGTTTTCAGAGCTGTAAGAAGCCTTCCTTAATTAGTGTTAATTATGATCTGAGCCCTCCAACATTGTTGACAAGAAAGCTTGAATGAGAGGGGTCTCTCTGGAACTATGCAGGCCTTTTTGAGTCCAATAATGGGTCTATGAGACAACACGCACCCTGTGGGTTTGCCAAATAAACAGGGCTAGTGAGAACAACAATACAAATGGCAGTGGTTATTAAGAAAACTATGTCTTATTTTTTTATTTCTTTCCAAACTAACCATTCTTAGTCCCTGTTTAAAATAGAGTGGGCAGACTCCAAATCAACTTAATGCTCCTCCTCTGGAGAAGTCTGTATTCTCTCTACTCTCTCTCTTTTACTTTCTCTCTATCTCTTCCTCTCATATTTCTACGCTAAGTAAATGTCTTTAAATAAAACAATTACACTTCAGAAAATCACTCAGAGAGATTGATTTCAATCAAATCCAAAGTTCGATTTTTGTGAATTACACTGAATATCAACATATGATCAATATCAGTTTAAGTGAGAAGTGTAGCAATGAAATTTGAATGTAAGTTAAAGATAGATTCATGTCATGTTTTTTTAAAAAGAACTTGGCTATCTGTTTCTTTGGTGGCTGGTTTTTTTTTTAAACAATCTAGTTTCAAACGCAAAGAAGCTTGCTTCTTAACTATAATACCTGTCAGTTTTATAAATATCATAGGATTTGTGCTGCTAAGTGTCAGTCTTCTCCCTTTTTTAGGCCCTAGAACCAATGAAACATGAGAAAAATGTCTATCTGTTGGTAGATCATCTTAAAGCACAGTAGAAAAAATTTACCGAGAACAAATTTTGTTGTTGCTGACTATCTATGTCATGTGCAAGGCACCTTTCTCCATGTATCTTCTGTTAGACATCATAGTTGTAATGACCGCATGATTCCTAACAAAGAGAAACTCTGAGACAACTGTCAAGTACCACAGGTATGAACCATTCGGTGGCCTCTTACATCAAGATCACTTTGGATGTGATTTCAAAGCTATTCAACATAGTAGGGTCCCCTGCAGTGTGTGTGGACAGAATAGCATAAGAGATCATTTGCAGTGCAATTCTTGGTCCTGAATATCAAAGATTATCCTTCTATACTTATCCTCTTTGATTCCAGCAAAATCTCAGAAAAACTAGAATAGCTTATGGCCCATTAAGATGGGTTGTGTAGGATGCTAAGCACTTCTTCATTGTGGCTAAGTAGTCAGGAGCAAAAATCATGATTTATACATTTTCCAGTTTTCTTTTAACAGCAGAATTCAGAAGTTTGGGGGCTCAGCATGGTTTGGATTTGGATAAGCACAGACACCAACACAGTATCCAGGTGCCTCCCAATGTTCATAGTTCCATAGGTGGTCCTTTTCTGGCCTTCTCAGGAAGCATCGCGGAGAATGTCAGTATGTCGCATTGTTTTTAAACCAGACGAATCACTGGAAAACCTCTTTGTCTTATTTTTAAATGGGGTTTCAGGGCTCACTGGTGGTATCTAGAGAAGATGATCTATGGTCTGTGTGCCTTGTCTCTGAGCACAACGTCAGTCTGCAAACACTGCCATAGCACCAGAGCATCCTGGAGTGAGCCGGGGTGCTAGTGCTCAAAGAAAGAATGGTGCCTACTCTGCCCTCTTGGCTTAGTGGAGACCTTCTAGGTTTAAAGAATTACAGTTTACTTCAGAAGTCAAAGAAGATAGATGCTGTCTGTCTTTCATTTTGCACAGTCGTCTGAAGATTTGCAATCTCCCTGTGGAAGTCCAGCATATGCCTGTGACGAAATTAAAGTTTTTATATTATAAGCATCTTTTCATCAACATAAGTCCCAAATCCTAGAATTTAAGTTGGTTTGTTTGTGTCTTTTCTTTTCACTGAATGTTATTCCATCCCACAGAGACTTGAAATACAAAAAGCAAAACAAGATAATAAACAACCCACAACAAAACAAACCCCCAAAAGGCACCAAATTTAAGTGCATTTTAAATAATGGCGAGGAGTTGGCAGGGTGTCTTTCCCCCCATGCCAGGTCATCTATCTTCCGTGAGGGAGCCCTAAACTATATGAATAGGAGACACTTTGTTTACTCCCGCCTTTATCTCTAGTTTACTGCAGCAATCATAGTTTATTGCATTACTTTCTCTTTTAGTCACAGTAACTTGAACATCGGATAATTATCTTCCTTAGTAGTTTAGGGAAATAAATGAGACATAGGTTATCTGGCAACATAGATCTACCAAGAGTCCTCACATTCTGTATGCTTTTATTTTATAGTAGTCTAGTATGAAACCCATTCTGTATGGTTAGGGTCCCCAGCTGGAAGAATATTGCTGATAAGAACAGGATATACAAGGTACCAGTAGGAATTAAACAAACCTTTCGGAGATGCTGCTAAATACATGACTCTTTTTACATATTAGGAGTTTCTGAAATAAAAGATATGAGCTTCTACAGTATCTTTCTGAAACCATGAACACTTCTTTCTTTCTCAGAAGCCATTTGATTGATTTTCATCTAATTATTCAATGAAAGTGGAGGGAGAATTTTCCCAATATCTGTATAATAAAATATGACACTTCAGTATGAGGTTTTCTTGTTCAGTTCCTACCCCCATCTCCTTCTTCCTCTGTTATGCAGCAAAACTTTTATTTACTATCTGTGCCTTTATGGAAGGGCTCTGTTATGATCTAACTTCTATATTGAATATATAGGGCTGCTGGTCAAAGCCTCAGTAACGGACATGAAGATAAACTCATGAGACTAGAAAGAAATAATGTGGTAATGTTCCTTGTACTTGGAGGCATCATTTGACAAGGAGATAACAAGCAGCATTATGAAAGTGAGAGCATTTAAAAAAGAACTGGCAGGAGCAGTAATGAAACAAATGTGTTGTGCAGATGAAAATCAACACTTCAAAGTGAGAATGGTGTTGAATTCTCTTGGTAGACAGGGTGAAATTCTGGGTAAATTCGTAACTGCATTAGATTTGCTTTTTTGGTACAAATTCAAATGGTGGAACAGAGTATCTGACAGAAGGTTGCTTATTCCATAGAGGAAAGTTTCTTTGGACTAATGCCATGCTCATTCCAAGCTCCTGAACTTTATTGACTCATTTCCTTTTCTGAGATCTTTTTCAGCCCATCCTCTGTGTAAACATCATACATCTTTCACAATATAAGAAAGTGGCAGATAGATAAACAGTCTGTTCTCTATCCTACTGCTGATTTCATATTGTGTATATATATATATATATATATTTGTGTTATGTGTTTATAATTTACCTAATACTGATCACAATTCTGTAAGAAAATTCACAGTTATTATCAATTTTTCAAATAACTACTGGGTCCAAGATTATTCATTCAATTAGTTACTAGATAAATCTTACTTGAATTTTAGGGTCACTGGTCTGTACTCTTCCCATACGGCCACAGTAGTATATATGCTGCTCACCTATAATAAGTAAAATACATTACATGCTTTATAATTAATCTCTATCACTTATGCCAAAAGCTATATACATTCTTTTTTACTCACTTTGGAGACTAGTTGCATACTTTGTTTGCAAATAGTCATGTGCCAGCAACCAAAATTTTACTATTCTAGATAATTATCCAAAATGTCTATTTTCATATAAGATTTAATAATTTTAAGATAAAGATATATTTTAAATATGTCAATAAACTATATATTATGTAGGTGATACACAAGAAAGTGCTTGTTCATACTTTTTAGTCACCTGGACAGCAAATATGTTGTGCCTAATATTGGATCTATGTTAGCATAGTCATATTAAAATGATAAAGATAAAATATGTATATTTTATTCTGAGACATATGTTCTCTTATTACTCTTCTTGACCATGAACATTTGACATCTATACTACTCCTTTTAAAGTATCACATATTGAACTGAATACTGCAGAAATTCAGTTCTATTGTGCAGGTAGAGTAGTTGAGAACATTTCTGAACAACAATCTGGACAGTGAGTAGGTCAGAGGGCTGTCAAGTAAGACACTGGAAGTGATGTGCAGAAACAAAGCCAGAAGTAATGCAAAAATCAATAAAGACATCTGAGAAATAGTTGGGATTGACCAGTCCTTCTGTACAGGTCTTTCTAGGAAGATGTGGATCTAACTTATCCATAACCAGTATTACATAAATGAAACAAAGAGATGTAAGTATAAGGCTCCCTTTGTTAAAGATCTGGGGAGAAATCACAAGATAAATACATATGTTTAATTGACATTTCTAAGTATGAAGGTCACCACTAAGCTGAATGGCTAATTGCATAATCCAGGGGGAGAATCCTTGGTATGAAATAAATAGCAGTTAAATTACTGTTATGAAATTGCCCCATAGTCTAGTAATTATGACTAAAATTAATACAACCAGCACTTGGTAACACGTTTTCTCCTATTGTAGCCAAGTTTTCTCCCTTTGTAAAGTGGATCAATTTATACAATTTTTTTCAAAAAGTTAGTATACAATAAAAAGAAGTAGGTTTAAAAAAATAAGCTGATGGCAAAAATAAGCTTATGCATCTAAATGCATGTGAATTTCTTGGTATAGTAATGGCTCTGATAAGGGTGGGCTGGGGTAATGAAAAAATAAGGGAGTGAGAAGCATCACATAGAAGTTAGGACAATAATAGGATATAGAATCACACTTTATCCAATGAATATTTATTGATAATTTTCTTCTGGTAGATGCTAAAAGTAGATTTTCTAAATAAAGTCAACCAGTAACATATACAAAGAGCTTAAAATCTAGTGAAAAAATATACTATAAATAAATAAACAAGTAAATAAATGCCTAGTTGTGAAAAGTGCTATAAAGTAGATTTCTATGGTTATTTTGTGGATTAGAACTCATTTTAAATTGAATAGTAGGGACAGCTTCCTTTGGGGGGATCTATATTGAATCTGAAATGTAAAAGACAGAGGAATATAATGATCATAATGAGGTTGAATGGAGAAGCTTCCCAGGAAGGCAGAAAGAATCCTATGGTTAAAAGTCCTAAGAAAAACAATTTTACTACATATCTCAGCTGGAATAATAGTAAAATGATGGAGTAGATGGAGAGAAGAAATCACAAGAGAGAAAGTGTAAGGTTCTGGGATTTGTTGGCTCTTGTGAAGAGATTGGTTTTGGATTGTAGGAATAATTAGATATGACTGAAAATATCTAAGTTAGGTTGTCTGCTTCTACAGCAAATAGGTTTATAGAACAAGAATGGTAGCAGACTAATCCAATTAGGAAGCAACTTTAGTAGCTCAAACTAGAAATGATAGTGGGTTATGGTTTGGGTATAGGTAAAGGCAGGGAGTGATAAGAGAGAGGTAGAAAAATTGGGATCAATTTTATGAGAGCATCAGTAGAGCATATACACAGGACCACTGTTATATTTTATATGTAAAAGAGATGTATATTGATGATCCCAGCATACTATGTAACTTCTTAAACAATTTAATATGAAGAACTTGAAACCCATTTTCAAAGACTCTATGAATTCTTATATGTACTTAGGAAAATCATTCTGAAATTAAGTTTATTTTCTCATCGAAAACTGATTAAATAAAATGCCATATCTGTTTTTATAGAAGCATGAGAAATTCCCAGGTTTTAAATTTAAACCATTTTGCCCCATATGTCATTTTTTTTTTTTAAATTTATCCAGTGAAATCTTTGTTCAAAGACATCTTCAGTCTCAAGCTGAAGAGTACCCTAAAGCTGTGAAATTCAGAGTCTAACATCAAAGTACACTATAGGGATACAACAAAAATGTTGTACACTGGGTGTTTTTACTGTAAATTAATTCCATCAGCTGAGAAAAGCAGGAAGAGCTGACAAAAAAATTGTAGTGTAGCTCATAAACCTTCATGTGTTATTTATTTCTTGCTTGAAAATTATTCAGCATGGAGTACATTTTCAAAGCATTTATGGAATTGGGCAGCAGAATCCTTGTGATGTTTTGAAATTTTACCTACATGGGTATCACTAACTTCATAACATTCATAATAACTCTGTAATTATTTTCCATCTGGTTTCAACCCATATTTTTAACTGTTAAAATATGTATTTTATACCAGGATTAACAATGTTCCTTATCATTGGCTAGTTAATATACTTATCCAATAACTCGCTAAGTCTGACAATGTAAATCTTGATCCTTTTTGCTAGGTCTTAAGATAGCACTGGCTTTCTGACTTCTGTGGAGTTTCCTGTGTCCATGTCTGGGAACATCCATCCACAATAACCTACCTAATCGCTTAGAATCCATTGCCAGCAGAGACTGGCATGCAGCTGAGTTCCTACAGCTGACAGAGCCATCCGCTTATAGCCATCACAGATAGAGAGCCTTTTTAAGCAAATGAACCATATGATCCAGGTGGCAATGAGTTGGAGTGGCAATCCAGAGCCAGTCATGCTTATAGTCTGAATATGCAGCTGTCCCTCTGGGCGGAAATTTGAAATACAAAGTCTACTACCTCTGCTGGGCTCTCTAGAATTTTTCCTCTCTTGATATTGCCTGACTGGCTTATAGAGTAGTAATACTTAGCCCTTGAGTTCACTTGTATCACTGTCCTCCCGTTGTTCATCAATTTGCCTCGAAAGGGTGCCAGTAACGCTTCCATTTGTTGGGAATGAGGCCGATTATTGTTACTGTTTATGCCACTGTATCACTGTCCTCCCATTGTTCATTAATTTGCTTGAGCAGGCACCAGTAATATCTCCATATGTCCTGTCACAAGGAAGTGTAGCCTGGCGCACTTGCTTGCTCCAGGGACAGGAAGAGCCTCCTCAAACCGCTCTTCAGGTCATGGAATGAAGGTCCAATTGTTACCTAGTTTTAAGTATAACAAATAACAGAGTCCTGCCAGGCT
Organism: Cryptotis parvus; assembly: GCA_021461705.1. Taxonomy (NCBI): domain Eukaryota; kingdom Metazoa; phylum Chordata; class Mammalia; order Eulipotyphla; family Soricidae; genus Cryptotis; species Cryptotis parvus. Next base: position 11,371 of record JAJIBD010030641.1, on the reverse strand, counting down.
CGGCATGTATGTAGGTGGTATATTCTCTCAGTAGAAGGCTCTCATCTCGAATATTTACTGGATGAAACTTAAAGGGAAAGATTGTTTCTGAATGGAGCCTGAGGAACTATGGAGTCTAGATGCTGAGAATGACTGACCACGTGATGTGTGGGTTGCTCTGGCTTCTCGTTAGTCTTACTGGGATGACGGTTATCAGTTAGAATCTGTCTAGAACTGTATACAGTGTATAAATGTGAAAGATCCTGGGAAGGACTCATCCTAAAATCGTATTATCTAAGAATATCAGCGCCGCTGGCCGCCTTGCAGCTGCGGTGCAACAGAGCTGTGGGTCTGGTATGGGTGGGATCTCTCTTCCGGGATAGCGCTGGCGGGTAGGAAGAGGAAGGGCAGAGCACAAATCTCTGCTCTGAGTCCGCCAGTGTGGTCTCTCTGCGCATGTGTGTGAGCGAACCCTTGGAGCAATGTTGACCTGGACAGGGGCTGGCTGATTAACTGAGTGGTCAGCTCCATGGATTGCTTCCACATGGAGCCAGCAGAGCAGCGCAGCTGTGGGTCAGGGAGTGTATGGTTCTGGATCTTTCCTGGGTTGCAGAGGAACTATGGTCTGGTGGTGATGGCTCTATTCCTTCCAGGGTAGCTGGCATGGAGGTGTAGGAAACCGTGGAGCTCAAATTTACTCCAAGTCCGCCAACTTGGTATCTCCCTACATGTGTGGAGCAAACCCTTGGAGTACTGTTGTACTCAACAGACCGGCCGAGCCTCCCTTTACCTGAGGTCAGCTCCATGGGTTGCTTCCACGTGGGGATCAGCCGAGCAGCGTAGCTGTGGGTCTGAAGTGGATGGGTCTGGATTGTTACTGTTTATGGTATATCATATACACCAGCCGGTAGCTCTTTCAGGCTCTGCCGCTGCTCTAACATCCCAGGGGCCCAGTCTTTTCTATGTCAAACCATCAAATTAATCCAGGGCCCCATGTGGAGTTACATTACTAAGTATTTATACAAAATTCATGTTTCAGAAAGACTTGTTACACGGTTCATAGGTTCTCTTATCCTACAACAAGCCTAAACTGTAAAATCTGTGGCATCTATATATATTATTTTAGCATCCATATATACCATTCTCTCTAAAATGAATTGTTCTCTCTCTTTCCATAGGTTTGTTTTTTTGTTTCTTTGTTTTTTTGTGTTTTTGTGAGTTTTTTTTTTAGGGAGTTAAGGGGAGAACAGGGTTGAGTCACACTGTAACTGTAAAGAGCTCCTTTCACCTAGATATAATTATAATTTGCTCAGTGCAGAACCAAGAGTAGGTACTGCTGGATGTGGCTTCCAAGTCAATATATGCTTATGTGTGCGTATGTATGTGTGCGCAAAAGAGATATATGGCCCGTCTATATATGCATGGATATATAAAGAGAGCTTTGTGTGTGTATATATTGTACATATGTGTGTATATATACATAGGTGTATATATGATTATATATTTAGTTTATCACAGTATTTTGTGCTATATGTTTAGTTATCAAAGTGCTTTAGCAGTATTTTAAAATAAAACAGGTTATCATGTGGCTATAAATGCATTTTCAGACCTAAACGAGAATCCAGTGGGTGGTAGGGAATTTGCCTTCCTGCATGAATCAACGAAAGGTTCTATCCCCAGCATCCATATGCTCAGTGTCCTCTGATTACTCCAGGAGTAACTCCTGGGTGCAGAGCCAGGAGTAACCCCTGAGTATTCATAATCTCAAAAGCAAAATTAATAAAAATAAAACAGCAAATAGCGTTTCACTATTAAATTTTTAATTCTTTGTATAAGCCTTGTTTTAAAAATCTCCATTTCTGTAAAAAAAAAAAAAAAAAATCAAAGGGTTTCAGTCTATTTTTATACTATATTTTTTGACACACACATATATTTTTAAAGTTAAATTCTCTGAAGATAAAAATATGTATAAATGAATATAAATGAAATGTAATACATGCATGGATTAGCTGCACTATTATTACTGCTGGACAAGGATTCATAATTTAGGTAATTTTTTAATTATTTTGATTGTTGAGACTTATTGTCAGTCTGATATTACAGAAATTATTTTAGAAATTAAATATACAATAGGCTTCCCCAGTTTTTAGTTTCACATGCTAACAATTGGTCACATTAAATTTTATAGCTTACTGTTTCAGTGCTAGTATTCCAATATCTCTAGAATATAAACATTTTCACATTCAAAATGTTTTTCTATACCTTACATTGTGTCTGCAAGAGAGGCGTAAGCAATATGTTTCTAGTTTCTTTCAGTTTATTGAATCCCCAAATAGATCTTTTCTTTTTAACTTAGAAATTATTACTACCTTCTACACTTAACTCTTTCTCACCTGGTATCAGTATTAGCAATATGTTAGTGCTATAACATTTTTCTCGTATATGCACTTATGTTCCAGAACTTCTGGATTTTAGTTCTAAAAATCACATTATCTGTGGACATGGATATCATACCCTATGGGATCGCTAGTTATTCAAACATTCTTTTGTAAACATTTTTCCTGAGGTTGCTGTGAGAACAAGACAATGACTTGCTTCTAACCACTTTATAATAAAGATTATGGGAAGGCAATTTCTGAAAAGTAACATGTTTTATCAAAATGAAAATAACTCCTTCTCTATTGTAATTCTGCCCATGTCCAAGAATAATACTTTTTTTGGGCAGGTTTATTATTCCATGCCTCAGTATTATTTGGTCTACACCTTTCAGACAAAGTCACTGAGTTATCTTATATAGTAACTGTACTCAGAATCTGTTCAGAGCCCTAGAAAACAGTTTATCATTTTGTTTAAGCTATATTCTTCCAACGCAGTTAGTAAACATGCTTCTTTTTTTTAGTTTGTCTCAATATTTACTAATTTAAGATTTACTATATTATTATTATTATTTTTTTTACAATTAAAAAAGTTCATGTTTGGGTTTTGGTCATACAGTGTTTCAGCACCTGTCCCTCCATCAGTGCCCATCTCCTCACCCACCAACATCCCCTGCTCCCTCCCCCTTCCCCCAGCCCTGCTCCATGGCAGGTCTTTTATTTCTTTGCCTTTCTCTCTCTTTCTAAGGGGGATGAGGTAATAGGAATGTTTGTGTTTTTGTCCACAGAAGTTAACCTTAAATCATTCCTAAATGGTCTAAAATAAACTACTGAGTTAAAATAAATTAAGAACATTCTACTATCAGATAATAAATGAAATGACTTTAAATAATGTAGAGGACTGATGAAGTGAACTAGTAATTCAGGAGAGCTATATGACAAGGAACACTCAGGTCCCAGGAGTTCATAATAACTCTGGATAGCAGCTGCAATAAGATAGTTTTTGCAAACTGTACAAGAACCTTCAAAAAAACACCTTTTTGCCCAGTGAATTCTCTGTAGGAAAATCATCTTTTTCCTATAGAGATAAAGCCTCTTTTTTCATGGTAGTGTTGCACAGTTTCTATGTAGAGAAACTGTGATAGTAAATGAAACATCTCAAGATGCTACCTTTTAATTTATTTGTTTTGCTGATTTTAGTCCCCAACATGAACTCACACCTGGCTCTGTGTGCAAGTTAACTCCTTACAGGATGAAGGGACCATATATATCACTTGTCTTCCCTGGGATCATAGATTTGCAAGAAGGGTACCAGCGTCTCTCCATACATCATGTCACAAGCCAGTGTAGCCCAAGGGCATCTGCTCGCCCAGGAACATAAAGATTCAAACCATTCCATGAAGCCATGGGAATGAGGTCTATAATTGGTACTGGTATTTGGGCATACTCAAATAATAACACGGTAGCTTGCCAGGCTTTGCCATGGTAGAATACTATTGACTACCCAGTCACATATAATCTTGAACATTTATTGATGAACCGCTGGCCCCTAAAGTGGTTTCAAGTTGTGCTGCGATTGGCTCCTTCTACTGGGTGGAGCTTTGACAAGAGGGGAGTCCAGCTGGTTAAAATGCATGCCTCATGGTGTGTGGGTTCCTCTGGCTTCTTGCAAGGTTCTGCTGGGGTGGTGGGCCAGTGGCCAGGAATCTGCTCTTCCCTCCTTGGGTGCCATGAATAGCTGGGCACAGGAGAATATAGCAGTTTGAAAACAAGCTTGTATAATAAGCAACCAACTGCCTAAGCATTCAAGGCAAACATTCTACCCAGTGTCCTATCTCTCCAGCCAAGATGTTACATTTTTTAGTAATTCATTAGATAACAAATGAGAGGAAAAATAAATAGAAAAAAGAATAAAGGAAAATTTAGAATAACAGTGTAATCCACGATGATTCAATAAAATGTAGCCAAGTTCTTATTTTTTAAATATCAATAAAGTTCAATTCTTTCATTAGTCATCTTTATGGGGAAGGGCACACACCTGGTGATTTCAGACTTGCTCCTGGTTTACAAACAGAGAGCATTGCTTTTGAGTCATATGGCTAAGTTTAATGCAGCACTCAGAGATCACTTCTGGTAGACTTTGGGGTGACCAGGTATCAATGGGGTATCTGTAATCCAACCTGGGTCAGCTACCTGCTGGAATACCACTTTGGCCCACCAAAAGTAATCTTAATTGTAAACTATGATGATACTTCTGAAATCTTTAAAGTGTTTACAAAATTTAATAAAACTGTACACTTTTCTGTGTGAATGATGCCATTTCTTGCACTTTTATTTTCTGGCTACTCAATCAAGAAACCATATGTTTAGTAAATTCCTCAGAGTTTTCAAATCTTAATTCTAAAAGTATAAAATATTATATTGGTAATTTGGAGGTAGTTTATTTCATATACTTTTTATTTGATTCCTACTTTACTCCAATTGACTGTTCACTAGCCTAGAGCAAGAAATGTTCTAATTCCCCTGAACTTCTCATATAACAAGGTTAGAACAGCAGCAAAAGTTATACTTTGCATGTCCTTAGCAGTTAGTGAGAAGAGATTTTTGGAGTAGATAACTATGGAATAGAGAAAAGTCCAAAAGTGATATTTGGGTTTCTCGTAGGTGTGTTTGGTGGGAGAAAAGCAGGGCTGTTGCATATTCCTACACAATTGGGGAAAAACAAAAAGCATGAATAAGGATGCACTGCATTAGGATATGAAAAGAGTAGTTGTTGTAAATGAAGTTATATGGTATCAAAACCCCCATCTCCTTTATTATGAAAGTTTAATTATAGCTTAATTATTCTCAATTATTCTTCAGTATAGCTTTTTGTCTGGAAATAAAATAAGTACAAAGTTCTGTCTTAGGTATTATGACAAAAAGGTAGCAGGAGGAAGTTACCTTTGGTTTCTAGTACCTAAGCAACCTAAGAACACGGTGGGAGAGTTGATTTCATTTATGTCTAATATAGTTTTTAATAAATAGAACTTCAATAAGTTTTCTTTATCTTTATATCACCAGTTTGTATTGTAGGAAGCATGCCAACCCCCAGTAATGATGATTAAAATTCTCCTTTAAGCATACAATGATGCAAAAGGATCACTATATCTAAAACAGTAATGAAAAAGTGAGCAAAGTAGTATATACTCGTAACATATTTAAGGGAGAAGAACTTTTTGGGAATGAAGGATGTACCAAAGGATAGAAATTTAGGCAGGGAATCTGAAAGTAGCCTCAAGATTATGTGAGGAGGAGCAAAGATTATATTCACCAGCACTCCATATTGTTCTACTTGGATTGGATAATATACCTTTTGCTTCCACATAAATCTTGGAGATTGCTTGATTTTTTATTACAAATATCTGTCCTTTAATTTATACTTCATTCTAAATGGCTAGCTGAACTTCTTCTAATTTAAATATGTTACAGTATATTAAATGCCAGACATTGTTTTTGGTAATGTGTAGTTATATCAATATGTATGTAAAATTTAATCTGTAGAGTAATACAGTGAAATAATAGTACCCTATTTTACAGAGAAAAGACTACAGACACAGAATTAGTCCACTTAACATTTAGCCCAATTATCTATAACTAATAAAGCAAAAGCAGTTGTTTTTAGTCAATAATATGGCACATAAATCCATACTTCTAACATTAGATAGGCAATAGTTCACAGGAAATAATCAGAACTAATAAGTCTCATAAATCCTTTCTAAATATATTATAAGTACTCATCATAGGTATGTATATGCTTCTATGGTCAGGAGAATCACATCCATTATCAGCCTAGGTATAAGTCAAAGAATATAAAAATGCATACAATTATTTTTCTTGAAAAATCGCTCACTTTCGTATGAATATTGCACTTAACTTTAAAAAAATATTATACCACCATGAGATATAGAGTGTAAAACTGTTCCTGATTAGGTATCAATCATACAGTTTTCCAGCACCTATCCCTCCACGTTGTACTTAAACTTCTTGGGGTAAGAACAACTCTGTTCTCTTCTATTGTAAATGGGTCATTGTTTCTTTCGTTAAGCACAAAAGTGCTGGATTGCACGGTTATATTATTAATAGATATATATATTTAAAGATTGATTGAATCTGTAGGTTGAGAGATCACCATCATAAGGTCGTAGTAACCAAGAATGCAGTAATGTATCTAATCTCAGGTGTAGGAGAACTTTCATATATCACTGATAGTACCTCGGTCTTGAGGCCAGATGTTTTATATTGGTATAGTTGTTAAGCTGGGGTCCTTTAGTATAAAGACTTTAACAATCATGGTACTGGAATTTCAAAACCATTGGAAGGTCTTTGAAACTAAGAATAGGTAGATGATGCCAGAAGAGATAAAACAACTGCCGCATTCTTGAAAGCTATTAGAAACCTGGGGCATTTGTATAGGGGCAGGCAGGGTGGGTATGTATGATAATCTTGTTCAGTTAATGAGTCAGGAGGAATGATTCAATTCTTTGATCCTTCTCAAAACTGCTAAGAATCTCAAGAATCTTATTTGGCAGTCATTCTGAATTCTGCCCTATAAGATTTTTTTTTGATGAGCTGAAACCACTGTGACCAAATGCATGTCAAAAATCCTAACACCTACTACCTCATAAAGTCAGTGTAGCTAGAGATTGGGCCTCTGGAGGTAATTATATTAAAATGGGTCTTCAGATAGGTCATTCAACAGTAACTTGTATCCTAAGAGATTATTACCCTCAGACACAAGAACATACAGAGATAAGTATGATAATGGGTGAGAAAGTTGTTTCTCTGCAACCATCTTGAATAGAAGTATCAGAATAAACCTATTAAATAACATTTTAATTTTTGCCTCTGGCATATCGCCACCTGAGAAAATAATTTCTCTTGTTTAAAGACTGTACTTTGTAGTAATTTGCTATGGCAGCCTAATAGACTGATGCCATCAACAAAGAAGATGATTCTGTAACAGCTGCTAGAAATGTTAGTTTTTCTTTGCCTTTTTCCAAAGTGAGTGCCCTCATTGATGGTAATACCCATAATTACATGAAAAAGTGGAACTTGATCATGCAAATCTAGAATATGGCCAGTGGTATGGCATCAACATCAGGTTGTATGGTTGAAACCTTAAAAAATCTAGAACTCTAAAATATTTAAAAAATTGAAATGTGCAGAAGTATTAAGGCCTTAAACCCATGAGCACTAGAAAGGAACCCTAATGAGTTGTGTGTTGACTTTAGGGGCCAAGATAAAAATGTATACACTAATCCTGTCATTCTAAAGACAAACTGGCAAACATTGTAGGAGAGAGGAGAGGGAGGAGTTGTGGTATGAATCACAGTTATATGGTTGGAGTATCTCTAAGGCAATACTTCATTGAAGTGTATAAAGTATCTATAAGACAGGAGACAGTATTGTTATTGCAATTATGTTAAAGCCCTATTCATTTTAAACATTTGTGCTCAATACTGTATAAATGGTCTCAATATCAGAATGTACTATTTGGGAAAAAATATAAATATATATGTACATTAGCTATTTTCAGCTTACTATTTTATTGGAAGTAGGTATTCTGAAATATATAATTAGAACCTTAAATTAGAATTCTGCAGAATACTGAACCAAAAGATATTCCTCTTGATTTAGTGTATATCTTGGTTCATGTCCATATATGTGTGTATACATACATATATATGTGTAAAGCTTGTGTGTATATACGTTAATGTATAAATTATACATAACATAAATACTATGTATAAATTAATATATCTAGATATAAAGAAGTGTATTGGAAGAATTGGCTCAAATAATTATGGAGTCTGTTATTTACAAACTGCAGTGTGAAGCTGGTAAAGTTGAAAACACAAGAAACCCCAATAGTGTTACAAAAGAAAATGTTTAGGTAATAGGATTGCAATAGTGTTTTAAGTTTATTGTGTTAGTGTACAAAGTTGCTTTTAAACCACCATAACCAAAGTGCCCAATGACCTCATTCCACAGCTATGTCCCCTCCATACCCATTACGGCTTATGCATAACACTGCCTCCCCTTATCCATAACTCATGTGCTCCAGACCTTTTAACTATGGTCTAGTGTTTGGTCAGTTTAATGGGGCAATAAGCCCCCTGGTCATGCTCTGCTGGATCTCAAATCTCGTAACCCAGAGGTCCAAGCAGACAGCAGAAATGGCTCTAGTCCGGGGTCCCTGTCAGCCATGATAACTTTCATTGCCTGGACCGAATACTCTGGTCCTGCCAGCAAGTCAACCTATACAAGTGCATCAGCACAGAGATTGTCTTCAGGCATCCTAATACCACAAATTACCATTAGCAATTTCAACCAGTTTCCAAAACCCAGGACCAAGTTTTCTAAGTAGTTAAACTGCCAAAGGTGAAACTGGGCACATCACAAATACCAAAAAATAAGGAAGGAGGGCTGGACTGGATGTACAAAACAACTCATCCATTTGCTGATGGGAATGTTAAGTGGTTTGTCCTGTGGGGATAATAATAACAGATAAGTCTTAGAAACAGAGAGAATTGATCTTTCATTTGAACCAACAATTCTGCTTCTTGGGATCTATCTGAGGACCCTATAATTCTTGTTCCAAAAAGATACCTGTTCTCTTGTGTTCATTGCAGCACTATCCACAATAGTCCAAATCTGGAAACAAACCCAATATTCAAGGCCATGTGAATCAATAAGGAAATTGAGGCATGGTGAATAAAATACATTTTACTAAAAAAGAAACAGTTATTTCTTATGGTAGCAAACTATGAGAGGGACAGATACAGAATAATCTTTTCATCTATGGAATGATTTTTTTTAATCCGCCCAGGTATTTCAGAACCAGAGACTCTCAGGACATGGGCAGAGCTGCTACTGGCTCTCCTGTGCTCAGCTGCTCATGGGAACCCGGAGCATGGTGGCTTCTAGCCCTGGCCTGCCACCCAAAGCAGAGCCTCACACAAGCCGGACCACCCTCCCCTACCCTGATGGGGTTGCCACTTTCACATCCACTTCTCTCTGCATCACAACCCCAAGGCAGACCTAGACTATCACAGCCCAGCTCAGGCGGGGTCACCAGCAAGCCAAGCGTTCATCATCAAATGCTTTATTTAGAGGTGACTACTACAGTATGCCACCCGCACGGCAAGCCTGGCAAATGCTCGTAGCTTGATATGCTAAATACCAGTAACCTTTATATTAGTCTTCTGGTCCACAACTATAATGGTTTGAGGCTCTTATATGTTCTGGACCGCCGGAAGCTCATTTTGGGTCTCTACTTCAGCACAGAGACAGACATATGGATATTCACTGGCGCCCGCTCTAGCAATAGATGATTAACGGAAGATAGTGATAGTGATAGTGATCTATGGAATATAAAGGGTCATAGTAAGTAGAATGGGGATTGGAAGGATAGGATGGTGAGCTGGGATAGGGGAAACTGTGACAATGATCAATGGAGGTCGACACTCTGGTGGAGGATTTAGAACATTATATAGCATTAAACTACACCATAAGTAGTATTGTAAATCCTTGTGCCTAATATTTGAACAAAAAAGCCTGAAACACTGTTTAGCCTTCCCTGCTCTGAAATTGTGCTGCTGAATGGAGAGACACTTAGAACACTATACCACAGTTTGGATATTCAGAGACTAGTGCAAGTAGAACATCCAAAGGGTAATAATTTAACAGTGGTATAATATAATAAAAAGGCACGGAGATATGGGCTATGCATATGTACTGGGAAAGCCGACTTTGTCACTGTATGGGGTGGATAGAGAGATGTGAGGACTGTGTAAAGCTTACAGAAATAAGAGACAAAGCTGATTCCTAATTTTTAGACATCCCTTCTTGTAAATACTCTGGGACATTTACAAAAGAGTGTTATTAACACAAAAGTAAACTGAATCAATTAAAAACCCCTCTAAAAATTGCTATCATTACATGTCTCTACCCTCAAATCTAGCCTATGATATTTTTATTGAGATGGGAATATGCCATTTTAAACTGAGCATACCTATTGAATTAATGGCAATTTAATTGTCTGTAGTAATATCTGGGACCAGTAAATTTACTTAACATGCTAAGTCATATAAGAATTTACAACCTTACAAATATGCTTTATAATATCAGAAAAATGAATCTATTTTTCATTTTTATAATGCAGTTTATAACCACTTCTATTGGATTTTAAAATGAGATATTCCCATCTCAATAAAAATACCATAAGCTGATAGCCTTTATCTCATTTTCATTTTCACATATCTGTGAGGTAAGGATTTTCCAACATACCTCTTCATCAATACATCCCAGAGGTAATTGGAGTATTACCAAATTATAAAAAGTTATTACAGTAACTTTTAAAAACTAGTGAACGGGTCGTTTAAGATTCAGCATTAGTAATGGATTACTAGTGATATTTAATGCCAAATATTATTTTAATATCAAAAATGCAAACCACACCCTTCTTTTCTAAATCAAACAGCATGCTATTATGTCTTGAAAGCACACTTGGGATTAGACTCCTGTAATTTGATTTCCCTAATACAAGCAATACTATATTTACTAGAAACTGTTATAAAAACAAATTATTTCTATTCAAATAATGTAGCAAGTTTCATGTAAATTTAAAATATCTTTATGCTTATTTTCTCTCCAATAAAACTAATTGTTTTATTCTTGTGTCTACTAAAATAAAGCAAGAAAAATTAGATTTTCAGACATAAGGGTGATAATTTATGGTACATAAAATGCAATTGAATTTTTTTTTTAATTGTCAGCAGTGGCAGTGTACTGCTAATCACTGTTGCTATTTAAACTTCTTCACTTGACTTTAAAATGCATACAAGCTTTATTTCCTCCATCTTCCTATTTCATTGCACATATCCGAATTTATTCCAGACACATTCATGGGTTTAAAAACATTTCAAAGAGGCATAATAGCAAAGTGGGTAGGGGAATTTGCCTTGCACACACAC
>JAJIBD010030640.1:0-14017 GCA_021461705.1 Cryptotis parvus | reverse complement strand
CCTTTGTGTACATTTAATGCTCAGTTCTAGTCTGGCATATCTGAGTTTTGTCTCATATGTTACTACATTTTAAACATGTTACTATATGTTAAAGTGCATGTTAAACATGCTGGGCCTTATAATCTCATCGTTCCTTCCTGCTTCCTTCATTTTTAGCTAACTCCATGAGAACATTTAGAGTCATCCACTAAGCATAATAAAAATGCATGAAAAACATTATAGCTTCACCTGAAACATTCTAGTGGATTCCACATCAGGAGCAGTAGAAAATAAGTTGAACAGCAGCATCAGCGTAAGGGCATGGCTATCTGACAGCAGATGATTTGAAATAGATGGAAGTAAAAGCGAAACACTCTCACCGTGTTACTCTACTTTGTAAAATGTATTTTTTAACTTGATAATTTTCAAATAAAACCTAGTTGTCCTTAACGTCAGAAAATGGCAACATGGCATTTCTAGGAGGGATGGCAGAGTGCTTTGGGCGCCTAAGGAAGGTTTGTTCCTCCTGAAAGCACAGCCTGTGATCTGTAACACTGCAGCTCATTACTCATCTAGGCCTTTCAGGTGGCTGCCGCCGACTGGTCCATGCACTCCCTTGCAAGGATCAAGGGAGAGAGAACCAAGCTAGCTTGTCTGGAGAGAGTCATATTTGAAATAACGGAACTTGATCAAGAGACAAATACAGAGAATGTAAGGGAAATAGCTGGTATTTAAAACCTATGTTAAATTACAGAAAATGAGAAATGTTATAAGTTAGAAACAAAAGAAAAATTGAATTGAGCATCTTTTTAAGAGCTACTGTTCTTAATAAAGAGCTACTGTTTATTTGTAATTTTAATATCTGTTTCTTTTGATGCAACAACTTTGTAAGTTAACTATCCTGTAATTAAAATGAAAGAAATGAAAATTCAACATTACCTGAAAATATATCATATGCCAAAAATAAGCTTCAAAATTATATTATCTCTGCTATCTTGATTAGAATTTAATTATAGATTTAAACATAAACTTATGGACACAAAATATTAAGAACTGACACACATTCAAGCGTGGTACTTTGTTTCACCCATGTACACTTTTCTTACCTCATACTTTCTTTCATCACCACTTTTAAGGTAGGAACAATCTTTATTTTTATTTTACTAAGTGCATAGAATTATAGTCAATTTGTCACATAGCCAAAAATCATAGTCTTCAATTCATTGAATTTATTCCTAACATCTAACTGGGCATGACAAAAATAATGGAAGGGTTCCAAAAATTTCTCAAAAAGTTACTCAAAAGATTCACCTAGTGGGAAGTGATTGAAATTAATAAACTAATCCTTCAAAAAATATCACATTTAATCTAGGACGCAGCAGCAACCTTGGGCACTTTGATTAGTGAGATGTAGTAACTATGGTATGTTAGAACTGCAGCACATGATATGACCTAAACGATAATAGTTACATTATAACGAGTTTGCCACCATATGTAAGACTTGGGAAGTTGTCCTTGAGACATTGCTGAAGGGATTTTGACATTGGGAGAGGAGTATGAACGTTGTATGCCTTCTCAGGTGAAAACAGAATGATATGCAACAGTGCCTAAGTTAATATCATAAAGGTAAAACATCTCAGAAATATTTAAACCTAGCTGGTAAAAGTGTTTCTTGATATGAAGCTTGTTTTTTATTACTTCATTTAAAATTTCTTGTTCATCAAGAAAAAGAGAAAGGATGCTTATTTATCTATTTTTGCTTTTGGGTCATCACCTGGCGGCGCTCAGGGGTTACTCCTGGCTCTGCACTCAGGAATTACCCTGGCAGTGCTCGGGACCATATGGGATGTCGGGGATCAAACCCGGGCCGCATAGGCCTGCCGTGGGCGCAAGGCGTAACGCCTACCCCTCTGGGCTATTTTTGCCCATCCCAGAAGGATGCCATAACCAGATGCGCTTAAGTATTATATTAAGATCAGGGACTCCAGTAGTTAAAATTTCCCAGCTGCTGAAAATCCTATTTTTAGGATTAGAGCTGGGGATCTCATATTAATCTTGGAGAGATTTCTGACATTGGTGCTTCAGAAGACAAGCATTTAATCATTCTACTATAGGGGGCCTTTTCATCTCTCACGATCAAAAACAAAAGGTGGATAAAAGAAGCAAGTCTAAATGGGTGAAAATATAAAAAACGACAAGGTCTGAGGTTGAGTTGCTCATTTTAGTTTCGGTCTTTATAAAATAAATACAATTTTCTTTTTTAAAGAAAATAAAAACGTCTGTAGTTTTCTTGTTCTATTTAAGCTTCTAATATGCTGTTAAGTCTCACAACCGTGAATAGCCATCAAATACTTCAAAGTATTATATTCCTCCTAAGCAACCTTCTGCTGAATCATCAGCCCTTGAGAAAAAAGAGTTCCAGGAATGTCCTTTAGTAAGTTTTCCAACAGATTTTGGTGAAGACACATATGTTCTCTCTTGGGCTTAGTTTTATTTTATTTATTTATTTTTTAAATTTATTTATTTTAAAAGAGTTTGCCTCCCCTTCCGACAAGCCGGCAAGCTTCTCGTGTTGTATTTGATATGCCAAATTCCAGTAATAATTATATTTGGTCATTCTATGAATGGTTTGAGGCTTTTTTATGTTCCTGTAGCAAGCTGATGCCCCTGGCTCTACTGGTATGAGAAAGGACATATGGAGATATTACTGGTCTCCGCCTAAAATAGATGATCAACGGAAGATTTATCGGGATCGTGATTTTAACAAACCTGATTCTTCTCTTCTATTGATTTTATTATAATGACCGAAAGTCTCCCACAACGAAGCTGTGGAGCTTTACCATACACAATCATGGTATTTTACCCCAAGGATTACAATATTTGTTGTGTTTCTATTCTTGATCACCAGGGACTCAAAGTTTTTGTTTGTGATGCTTGCACCATGTTGTTTTTTGGGGGGGTGTGGGGGTCTGCTGCTTTGCTTACTAGAGGTCACACTTTTTCCTTGCAGTGCTTACCCACACATTCCATATACACTGCTGTGGTTGCTGGTAACAGCAGGAATTGTAGACAGCAGAGCTGGTAGGAACAGAGTCTTGGGGGCACATGGAGCAATGCAAAGAATTAAATTGCACGTTTCTTATTTGCGTAGGGGGGCTTTGCTCATTGACTCTTCCTCTTGGCTCCTCTAAATATTTGAGAACTTTTATGCCATTGCTATCTTCTTCACACATGTTTTAGCTCCATAACTTCCACTGTTACACCTCAGTGTTATTTGAGGTATAACACTGTGCATACAGATGGCTCAGAGTTAGCTTCATCAGATGCACATATGAGATGTTTGGAAAACTTCTCCTGGCCATATCTAAGGAAGATTATCTCACATCAATATAGATAATAGATAAACATAAATAAATATAAAAGCTAGGAATGCACTGTCTAAGTCCATTTATTTATTTATTTATCTATCTATCTATCTATCTATTTATTTATTTATTTTTAGCTCTGGGTCACACCTGGCAATTCCTCAGGGTTACCCCTGGCTCTGCACTCAGGAATTACTCCTGGAGGTGCTTAGGGGACCATATGGGATGCCGGGGATCGAACCGGGTCAGGTGCGTGCAAGGCAAATGCCCTACCCACTGAATGAAATTAGCTTTTTTTTTACTAATTATCACTTTGTTATAGTAAACACACATATACATATCATTAATTTAAGCCAATGGAGGTTTTGTGATTTGGAGTATTGTTAATGATGATTTTCTGATGTAAAGTTAACGCCCATCGCCAGATGTACTTCCACCTCCTTCCCTAAGTACTTGACTTTCCCCTTTCAACCCTCTTCAACTAAACTCACTTGGCTGGATCAATTTCTACCACTTTGTTCTCTCGGCCTTTGTTGCCACCTTGTGTACATCTTTAAGTCCCACATGAGAGATATATTTCTCTATTTGTCCAATTTTTCTGACTGATTTTACTCAGCTGACATCTTCTAATTCCTTATTAGGTCACAAGTTGTATAATAATTTTGTTCATTTTAGGCAGAACATGGTATTACATGGTATATATATCTGATATAACTTCTTGATTCAATCATCTGAAGTTGGGTATTTTGCATTGCTTCCACATATCGGTTATTATGGATCCCACCGATATCAAAAAGATCACGTGGGCTACCCACCTACGGGATGGTCAGACTTCTTCGCTAAACCTGAGAATGGTTTGAGGCTCTGTTATATTCCCTGAAACAACCAGATGCCATTGGCCACTGGCATGTGATAGGTCAAATGGAATGTTTACTGGCTCCCCACTTGAGGAAATTGACTAACAATGGGATGTCTAGTGATCTAATGATAGGTTATAGTTCTAACTATTGCAATGAAGAAAATTATGTCCATGGCCTTTGAATTTACACTCGTAGCAGATGCTAAAAGGTGGTATTGCTAGATTGTTGGGATTTATGTTTCTACTTTGTGACATACCTCCTTACGCTTCCATAGAGTTTAAGACATAGATGTTATTCTCATTAGCAGGATGATTGTATCTTTTACCACCCTCCTCCAGCACTGACTATTTTCATTCAGGAATTTGCCGTACACCTTTCATAACTGACATGGATCAATATACTAGTATTGTTTTCATTTGTGTTAATTGTGAGGAACCATTGGAATTTTTCATATACTTCTATTAGGAACCATATGTCCTCTCTCGGTAAGAATTTGTTCAGCTCTTGATCCATTTGTGCATAAGGACATTGAATTTTCTGTTGTGTTTTGTGAGTGCTTGATAGATCATAATATATGCCTTTTATTTGATGTATCATGTAGAATTATTTTCTCAATTCAAGTGCATCATCATTTTTTGAAAAATTATACCTAGTTTCATTGCCGCTCAGAAACTTTTTAATATTTCTCTAAGGATAAATAGTGATATGTATTATAGCATGTTTAAAATGCCTAGGTGAAGGTAAGATAAATCATTTAATTTAATTTTCTAAAAAAGAGATATGGAAAACGGTGTAACTTTCCTGGTTTGATGAGCAAAGGTACTTATATTGAGAGTGCTCTAAGCCAATTTTCTAAGGTCCAAATACTGAATTTGGAAGGAATGGAGATTTACAGCAAGAACAAATTATGACTAAGTACCTAGTTTGACTGTTTTCAATTACACCTCACTTATCCTATATCTTTAGGTTGGCATTTTCATCTGAAAAAGTGATACTAATAAAATAAGCAGATACTTGAGATCTCAAAATTTAAAGATCTACTCTGACTTTTATTAACAGCTCTTATCATTTGCAATTCTACTAGTGAGCATTATTGCTTGGGTCCCTGAACTCATTTTCTTGTTGCTACTCCTGATTCCTATTAAACTAGAATTTTCAACTTCATGAATTTACTCCTTCAGTTACTTGATTCACAGTTACTACTCTGGTTTGCTTAGACTTCACAAGTTATCAATAAATAAAATCAAATAGTGCAAGAGAACATCTGAGAGTGCTTTTTCTCTAATATCACAACAAAGCAAATAGATCGCATAACTAGAATAAAATTTGAGCCCTAGTTACAGAGTTCTTATCCTTGATATTTTGTTTGGCTTCATTATTCTTAACATTTCTTATGTACATTTCTATTCTTTATTTACTCCAGGATATTTTATTTCTGGTCATAGAATGGACTTTATTTTGGTATTATTCTAATTTATATTATTCAAATTTCACAGCAAAATACCAAGGCTTGGTAAAGGTAAGTTTAGTTATAAGATATTTCTAGGAAATATCTGCTCAGAGTTAGCTGTAGTATTATTAGTAAGATGGGTAACGTATCTACAAGCAACAAACATTTTGTGATTTACTATATGTCCGGCAATTTGCTAAAGCACTATGTATGAACTATCTCTATCAAGTTTTACAGTAACTTCCATAAAGATTAGTACCCCAGTAGTAAAATGTAGAAAATTGTGGATGAAAAATGTTAATTGCCTAAGATCACACAGCAGTTACTATTCAGACCTTTTTATCTATCTAAACTAGAGCTATTGCTCTTAAAGCTACTCTCCTCCCTTTGAGTCTATCTTTTGTACAGTCATATTTTCTTAATTTAACTGAGAAAAGTAAGACTTGTGTTTTCTATAATAGGTCCAAGACCACACAGCTAGCATACAAAGGCATATGATGCTCGCACTGCTCGCTTTAATCTTTTCAAAACATCACATAAAAATAGGCCAAAAAGGATGCTGCACATAAAAATATGACTACCTTTTACGTTTTGGAATCATTGCAACAAAATATTGCAACTGCATAACAAATGTCTAGAAATAACTTTGATCACTTTAGAGATACCTTACTCCCGGTTAAGCTGAGTCTTAGTAGGTCAGCAGAAGCAGCTATGCTAATGCTTATCACCGTAGGACTGTCTTTACAGTCTAGCTGAGAGCTTAACTTAGAAGCCTGACAGACATGTTAATAGGCAAAAGCTTCTGGGGGAAACCAGTAGTAGCTATGTGAAAGACTTCAGTCCCCTCCAGTGGGCCCTGAAGAGTCTTTTTGTTACAGTGAGCTGCATCCTTGTTTAGTAACAGAAGATAAAAGACCCAGCGAAAGGATTGAAGCCTCACACTATGAAAATGTTTTCACAGCCATTGTGTACAAAGATGTAAACTCTTGTTCACAGGATTTCCCATTGAACTTTTTGTTTCCATAACTATGAGAACACGCTCTGCCATGGGATGTATCAAAGCTGAAAAAAGTACAACCTCCCCTACATCCTCTTCCCATTTATCCCTTCATAGATAGTGTCCCCTAAGAGTCTGGGACGTTCATAGGAAACAGGCCGCTTTTGGAGAACAATAGGTGCATTAAAAGATCTTCACTGAAACAGAAATCGGTGGCCTGGCATTCGTGTTTTTTAAAAATAGAGCTAAACTCTTCACTCATTCTCATACAGATATGCTTTATTTTATTATGATGTGAATGTAAGTCACATAAACTTTAAAAGCAAACGGAAACTCTTGAATTCAGTAATGGGACTAGAAAGTACATTTAATTTTAAAGTCGTTTAAAGCCTTGGGAATGATACTATTTTTTGCTGAATATGTTTCTCTAAATACTGACTTAAAATAATGCTTTGTTCTAAGCTGAGTTTGGACATTACTTCTATGTCAACCTATTTTGGTTAGGTGCACAAAGTGATGAATTCTGTACTCTACCAGTCTGACGCTGTTCAAGAGCAATAGAAGTGGGTATTACCTGTCCTAGACATAGTACGATTTACGCCTTAGTTTAAGATGCTTTATTAGGTACAGCTCTGTACCTCTATTTCCTAGCATCGGTTCTACTGATCACAGTACTGTTAGTACTATTTAGTAAATTAATATGTGCAAAATATTCAGAATAATTCTCAAAAACATATGTACATACTTCTTCAATGTCAACATTTGCTTCTTTTCTGGTTAAGATACTAGAATCTATACTCAAGTTGTTCCCTCCCTATTTTTCCAAATCTTCCATGGATCATGGACTCTTCCAACAGTCAGCACATTTGGCTCATTCTTGTTGTTGCTCAGTATCTACAGGTGTTTGGTTTAGTTGCTCTTTTCTTATTATATTTCAGAAAACACTGTAATTAGCAAGGGAGGTATAACACTTTGGCTCACACAAAATAAGACTCTTATGGTGTGTATAGGTGGTCACTGATAAGCAGAGAATATTTTCGCCCACTTCTTTTCCTTGGCATTATCCCATCCCAATAACCATAGAGTAAGTTCTCTTGGCTCAGCTTCCCACCAAATTGCTAAAAGTGTATACCATTGTCGACCAACTGCATGACCATATAATATTAGTGGAAATGCAGAGAGGAGTAGGCGTTAAAGAAGTTTACTGTTAAGTCTTAACTGACTGCTGTTTCTTACTTTAAAGAACCAGCATGGTTGATTAACTAAAATGGCAAGTTTAAAGCCCTCTGCAAATCATCTTCATGTACTCTTACTTGCAGTAGCATGAAGTAGATATTTTTAAATTATTCTTCCTAGTTTTTACCAGGAAATCTTAAAAAGGCAACAAATTAAAAAGGACTGAGGATAACTAATGACAGCAGGGACATACTATAAACAGAACTTTCATTTACTGCTCATGGAAAACTCCATCTGGCTTAGCCTCTATAAAATATAATCTGGAGGTTTCTTAAAAACTAGAGTAGAACTTCCATATATGCCTGAGACTCCACAGATTAGCCACTATACCAAGATAACAAAAATGCGGAGTTCAAAAGAGTTAGAGTTACCTGTGTCCATTTCATTGCTAAGCACAGTAGCCATGACATGGAAGCAACCAATTACACATGAGAGGCAAACATAAGAATTGAGCATGCAAATCCAATGGAATAGCATGCAGTTGTAAGACAAGATTAATTCTCTGTAATCCATAGTCTGAGGGAAGGAAAAGAGAAAGAGAGAGAAATGGAAAGAAATAAAGAACCTGCCATGGAGGAGGGCTGGGGAGGGGGAGGGAACCGCGACGTTGGTGGTGGGAGATGGGCACTGGCATATGGCTGGGTGCTGGAACACTGTGTGACCAAAACCCAAATATGAACTTCTTTTAATTGTATATCTTTGTAATTGTAAAAATAAAAAAAAAATTCTAAAAATTAGAAAATAAGTCAGATAGAGGGAAAATATGGTGAGAGGTTGAGATGCACGGTCTCACCAACAGTGTTCGGTTCCTCCAGGGCTGCACCCAGCACTTCATAGAGCAGCAACAGTGGGTGACTACATTGGACTCCATGCGGCAGCACTCTAAACATGAGCTCTGATCACTGTGCTGTGCTCTGGCCCACAAGATACTTCATTGATTTTTTTAATTTCTCCATATGTAAAAAGTATAAAAATACTAAAGCCTGGTATTGTTTAATTTTGGGACCTCATCAGCAGTATTGAAGACTCACCACTGGCTCTCGTGCTTAGGCATCAATATTGGCAGAGTCAGGCTCAATGAGATGCTCTTGTCTCATATAGAGAGAGGCGTATTAGCCTCTTGATACACTCCTCCTGGTTCCTAATGGGCATGATTCTATGATTACTGGTAAAATTGAAACAATATCTGATATATACATTCTCTTTTTTGCATCTTCCTGTACTTCTGGAAGCCAAGGCAGTTACACTCATACACAAACACACAGACACACAGACACACATGCACACACACACACACACACACCTAAAGAGCCACCCAAGTTAAATATTCAACTTTTAGTTGTAACACCTTGTTAAAATAGCTTTGACCCTGAGTGCAAGGTCTCAACAACACTGATACAAACAGGAGTCACCCACCAGATTGGATGGGATGTAACAGGTAGCCCATCCTCATGTCAATTAAAAAATATCAACACTGAAGTTTAAATCTATAATATCTAGCACTTTATAAAAGGGGCTTTAACAGGGTATCCGGCAATAGCTCAGCAGATAGGGCGCTGTTTGCACGTCGGCCCATGCCGGCCCAGGGCACCCAATCAACCCATATGGTTCCTCGAGCACCATCAGGAGGATTCCTGAGCGCAGAGCCAGGAGAAACCCTGAGCATTGCCGGGTGTGACCCAAAGGCAAAAAGGGAGGGGCTTAATAGAGAGAGCCAAGGTGAGATAACAGTCTTCTACCTAACTCTTCTAGATGAAATACTTCGATAATTTTATAACAAATTATAACAAGCAACATGCACAACACAGGGAATCTGCAAGGGTCTGGGGCTTATGTTAAAAGCGGTGGTAAACTGGAGATAACTGTGGAGGGAAAGTACAATTGTGGTGTGATGGTATTGTGAATCTCTCTGTACGAAATCACCATGAACAAACTTGTAACATACAGTGTTTATATAAGGTGTAGTGGGAAAATAAAAAGCGGGGGGAAGAAATATAGCATATGCGTCATGCTTTTTAGATGCTGTACTGGCATAGTCAGAAGAGGAAATCACTTTTTCCATGGAGTTTTTAGCTTTTTAACCCTGATGCTTAATGTTCTCCATGGAGTTTGTGAATCCTTTTCTTGCCCTCAAACACAACAATCCACTGTGCAACCAGATGGAATAACCTGAGGATTGCAATTTTTACAGTTAGTCTCATAATCCATCCCATAAATAAAATTAATTTCTAGTAGAATTGGGTATCAATGTAAGGGAAGCTAAAATACATAAAGCAATCAGTGTAAAGCGTTAGATGAATCAGCTGTTAATGGAAATCATGGACAGAGATTTTACAAATTTAAAAAGAAGCATCTAGTTTGCTATAAACTAATCCTTGGGGATCACGACTTCTTGTCATTTGGTATGAACATGTATAACACACTCATCACTGTCTGATGTCTTGGCTCTAATTAGGAACAATATATGAATATCAGTGGCTAGGCCAGTATAAGCATCACCATACTTAATCACCACTTTATGCTTGAGTATATGTATCATATCTCCTTTCTGTACAAGCCTTATACATTTGTAGCTTCATGATATTGACAATAAGATGAAAATATACTTTGTTTTCATTTATTTATTTTTTATTTTCCCTTTGTTTAATTGGTGCAATTTCCTCACAGTGATATGAATCTATGACATTTCCTCATGTTTCTTCCTCGTAAACCTACAGAATAGTTCTACCATGTGCTGGATGAACAGCAACCATCAACTGTAAATCCTTCTGTTTTCTAGCATTCTATGTGGCTTAAAATATTTACTTTCTCTTGTTCAAACAAAAAATTTTGTGCCATGAACATCTAGTTCCTGGACATAGACATACCAACTTGGTACTTAATGATGTTCTATGTACATGTTTACAAAAGAGTTTTCCACCAAGCCTGAAATAATATTCATCATTCTTTGTTTTTTGCTCCAGCAATGTGTTTTCAAACTTTGAATCCACCACTTTGGCGCAAAACATTTATCAATTAGGCCCTTAAATGTCCCTCTCGATCCCTGTGATCTCTGACTTTCTTTATCACAATTATTCCTGTTAAGATGAGAACAATGCCTTCCAGCAAAAGCTTCAGCTTCAGGTAACAGTGCTGGGTATTGAAAGCAAATTCTGGATTCTTTTCAAAAAATTATTATCACTGAACACTGCATTTGCAAATTTGTCGAGATAATTCAATTCTCTATAGATGTTCTTTATAATCTCGTTAGTGGTGAACAATTCTTTGCTTTGACATGTGGGGACACCAAAGAGAGGCATGGGATCAGCTTAATTTAATTTAAATTCTGCCTGTGCTGAGCTAACTCCTTCTATTTAATCTTCATGATTGCAAAAACAAAAGAGTTGGGCCCTGGATCACTCTTTCCAGCCTTGGTTCCAGCTGTTGTATCTTGTCATGCATGGTGACCCATAAAAGTATTCAGTTTTCTCACTTTCAAGATATTTCTCTAGCATCAATAATCTGACAATGGGGGGGATATCCCAAATCTGAAATCTATCTCACTTAATACTTTTCTTTTAGATCTTGGCATGTAATGGGATTCACTGACTTAAGTTTATTTGATGTTTTAAGCATTAGTTATTATCTTTTTCAGATATTCAAATGTTCTCACTGAAAGTAATCCTAAAGTTTATTTTATATAGCTAGTTCAGATTACTGAACATAGAAATAAGCTGAGCAATCTTCTTTATCTTAGAATTAGTAGTTAAAAAACATGCTACTAATAATTGGTAGAGCAAAATGTTAGAAGGGAAGTCAGCTGGACTCCATCTTTATATTAATGGACCACATGATGCTACCTAAGGATAAAGGCAAAGATGTCAAAGAAAAATTCCTATAACAGTTTTAGTTAAATTATAAATTCATAAACACTGCACTTTTGCTGCAACTCAAACTATACTATCCTCTTGGACATAGTATAAAATATTAGAATGTGGGTCAGATGGAGAGCCCAGCGGGTAGGGCATTTGCCTGCATGCAACTGGCCTTACGCTTAACTGGTTCAATCCCCAGCATTCTATATGGTCCCTCCCGAGCACCGCCTAGGAGTAATTCCTGAGTGCAGAGCCAGGAGTAACCCATGAGCATCGCCGGTATGACCCAAAAGCAAAAAAAAAAAAAAAAGACAGAACAGCAAATGACTCCCTTGTAAAGGTAGTTTTCTCGCGGTATTAGATCTGAATGACATAAGGAGTAATCTACAATTGTGGATTATTCCACAAAAATAGCCTAAGTATTTGAAGTTGGCAATTCATACAGAAAAGTACTTAGAATATGAGATCAAAAGAGAGAGAGAAGGAGGATTAACATGAATTCACCCAGTTCTTCAGATCCAGGAACTTCTGGAGCACAAGGCTGCAGATGCTGAGGACACCCCAGTTCCACTACACTGACAAAGCCTCGTTGGAGCACAGCAAATCAGATACTATGAATTGAAGCCAACTAAGCCAACAAAACAAGCACAATAGCACAGAATGTTTATCAAAATAAAAGTAATCAAATAGTAAACTGACAGATTGCAGATATACAATTTTCACAATTTACTTTTTTACTGAATTATTATTTTTTCATTTGCAATTTTGTTGTTACAAGTGATAAAACGGACCTTATTTTTTAACCTTACAAGGGGATAGATTTGTAGGATGGGTGGGAAACTGGGGTAAATGGCTGTGGGAAGAGGCTTTGCTGGTATTGGAAAAGCAGAACATTGAATTCCTAAAAGAACTGTGTTATGAACACCTTTGTAGATCAAAGTGCATAAAGGTTTTAAAAAGAGTGAGTCTTGTATAAAGATAATTGCCTCAAGAAGTGATAATCTAAGTCCCTGTAGATTTTAGAAAATGAAAGAGTAGGTAAAATGTACACTAACATGCTTAGAAAAAAATTAATAGGACAGAGATTTTAGAACCAAATAAGTGAGTCAAGTAAAAGAATACAAATCTTCTCTTCTGTTGTTTTCCTCCAAAATAATTTAGTGGAGCAAATAGAAACACATTCATAAAGATTGTAAGTTGCTATGCATTTTAGTACTGAATGAAGTCACACATTGGCATGTGAAATAAAGAGTGATAAAGAAATATTTATTCACAGAAATGTGATCACAGGAAAAAATTAGGGATGACAGGAAATATGATGTTTAATATTTAATGTTTCTGGAGCAATTAAAACATGAGAAAGAAAGTTTGCGCATGGATGGTCTGTCATCTTCCATTAAGCTTTACTCAAAATAACGTTGTTTGAGTGGTAAAATACTTCACAGCCCATTTTTTAAATAAATAAAACACATTTATTAATATTTTTGAAATTTTGATAAATAAAAAACTGACTCAAATAAATTGTATCCAAACACATTTTTCTATAGAAAATAGGAACTGGCATTTCTTTTTCCAGAAGAATGAAAACATCAAAAGAATTTGCAGAGTGAAACCATCAGTAAGGCATTTTTCATACATTTGTTGTATTTACTCGGCATTTCAAATATTTTCTCTTTGTGTGACCTATCTATTTTGCACATATGGGTTATTTTATTATTAACAATACATAATGGAATAGTTAGACAGACTATAAATTTCATGCATAAGCATGTGAAAATACCTAGCCTTTCTCAAATAAATTCATACTTGTTCCATAAATTTTATTTCTGCTTATTAATTCTCAACCTGTACTTTTTATGTTGAGTTCAAATTCCATTTCCCTATAGTTTTACATGCCACACATTCAAATTTGAATTGCTCTTTTATCTAAGATAGAAAATGCAATTTATCCATTCAGTTATTCTTAGGCACAAAGACATTTACTTTATTTTTATCTTTTTTTAAATATTAAACCTTGAAATTTATATAAAGAGCATTGAAGTGTCTTAAATGGCCTTATCAGTTTGTTCTCAATTAGCTTTTTAATATCTACATTATTGGGCATTACAACAAAATAAAATACTTTTACTTTTCAAAAAAGAAATATCACAGGCTCTCATTCTTTCACCTTTTCTATTAATATTTTATTTGTAAATATGTTACCAACACACACAATCACTTGATCATTTGAATCCTGCTATTCATCGATTTGGTGGAGCGGGCACCAGCAACATTTC